>CALYOO010000606.1:0-19809 GCA_945261195.1 Cryptosula pallasiana
ACATAATAAAACCATAGCTTGGTCATCGCTACTAAAGTTAAACTTGACCTAATGAATCCGGAAATGCAGTCCTAAACCTTCATGGTTATGTATGATGAAGTTGGGTGGTTCACTCCACATGTCAAGAAGATTACTGGTTATACAATTGCTTCCTGTTAGTTGCTAGGTAACAATGGAAAAATCCAAGCTGAAATCTAAACAAATAATGCCGAAAAGTTGTAAACACCCATGGCAAGACAAATCTAATTTTTTTGTTCTATATGGAACTGGGGTCGTGAGACCCATGCGACCATAGCAAATCTGCCCCTGTCATGAGAATATCAATAATGACGAAGATTCAAACCGCAAAAGAAAAGATTGGTCGATGTTGAAGATGACACACTTCTCCGCCACAACGAAGTTTCCCTTTCAAATTGTTAGAATCAACAACCTGAGTTCCCTCACCCACATGAGCGCTTCCTTGCTAAATACTGTAACCTCACATCAATGAAACGTCATTGGAAGAAGAGCAGCATTTTAAGATTTACTGGTATCAACATTTATCCAGGTGTGCACTACATCTACAACAATTGAAAAGGTAAGAAGATAATTTGATTGAAGAATGATGTCCCAGTAATGTAGGATTGCTCGATAATAAAGTTAGACAATCATGTCCAGCAGTTTTGATCTACATGGGAGGGGGGGGGGGAAAGACTGGAGAAACAATTTTCAACACTGCTGGTGGGCACGTTACCTGTTCAAAGTCAAATGATGTATTCAAAGTGTTGGCAGGCAAGAGTATGAGACAGATCAAGGCTTATTTCAACATAGCTCACCTGTGTGATTTTTCACCAAACAGTGTCACGTTTTATAAAAAACAGGGAATGCTAATAACATTTGACACCTAATGGAACAAGTCTTCTGAGACTATTGTGGCTCAATGCAAATGCTTGATAGATGAAGAGCTGCTGATTGAAAATATCTACGTCCCCCTCAAAGAGCTCTCACGGGTTGTATTGGAAAAATACTGAGTTAGTGTATTCAAAAGAATGAATCAAATTACGGACAACACAATTTCTTACAACATCTTCCTGCTCACACTTATTCAAGCCTTCATTCAAGCCTTCGATCTGCTAGATGCTACGAGCATTGACTTTCTCACCTATTTTGATGATGCCAGAAGAAGCAATGCCTAAGACAACAGATTGAGAACTTGATCACCAATGTAAGGGAGGAACTTTACTAGATCTAATGACAAATCTTATTGAATTTGACACAAAGTCAAAAGTATGTTTCAAGTTAAACCCTACGTCGATGTACGCTGGTCTCATTAGCTACTATAACTTTTAGATCTAACTAAGAAAGATTCCTGAAAGAGAGGGATAGAGAAACCTTTATTTGTGCGTTTAAGAGCTGACCTCAGCATTAACTTTGAACATTACACATTAGTTTCACAGGTTTCATAGTAGTTTATGCAAATACCATATTAATTTGGTTTCATAACGACTTACTTGTTATATTAAAGAAAATCTGATTATAATAATTTACTTCAGCAACTTACTCAGTAGACTGGTTTCTTGTACATTTACTCCATCTAATTATTCTACAGTATTGTCTTGTGCAAAATCACAGTTAAGATAGGTCTACAGGAATAATTTTTGTATAGGATGATCTTTCATCTCAATGTCTCCTATGTCTAGCACTCTTCTCACAATTTCATCCATACTCCAAACTCTGCTTAGCAGTAAACATAAGTATACACAGTAATCGCTGCTTAGGGTTGACACAAAAACTTTCACCTGCGTCTCACTACTTCATGTGGAATCGATCCCTCTCCACTCTTGACATGATTATTGTAAAGCTCTTTACTTTTATCCAATTATACAGCCTTGTAGTTTTCTTCTTCCAGTATTCTTCTCAAACTTCTGTGTACATTGTGACCAGCTTTGGAGATCAGTGGAACAGCCAAACTTTTCTAGATAAAAATTTGACTGCTGTTAGTAAAAATGCTTTGTCGTCATTTTGTTCTTTTCGAGAACGTACATTCATCAAATCTAGTTGAAACTGCTCTCCTATTTAAGCTGTAATCGAGGGTTGTAGCTTAAAATTGGTCCTCGCGTTTTGGTGCAGTGTGTAGGCATACTCTCCGCTCAGCCATTCAAATATCATTTTCTCTCCATCTTGTTTTCTATGAGCTTGCAACAAAGCTCTAGCTCCTCTCAGAAATGTGTGCGATGCAGGATTGTAATACAACTATCTCCATACATCAGTTTCAATTTCCCAGTTTCTGGAACGACCAAAAGTCTCCCAGTACATGATTGTCATGATGTTCTCCTGACAGTTGTGATTCTTGATTTGTTAACAGATTTTTAAACTTGTTTTAGTTTGTGTTTTACAATATTACCCTACCTATATTTAATAGAACACACCGCAACAAAGTTTTGGAAGACTCAAGATTCAACCACTAGGTCTTCAATTTTGTGTACATCTTTATCTGAATCATATTTGCCAATTTTGTTCAGAGGCTCCACCATAGTGACGCCAATTGCTCGATAACGTTCTGTCTTTTTTATAATAGATACTTTTTCCTCCAAGTCTTTGAGACATGCCTTCTCACCCTCATCATCACCTTCTCCATCATCAAAATTCTCAACGTCGAACATTGACAAGTCATCGATATGAAACAATCATTTTGTTATCGGAGATTTTTCAATAACACATCGCACAGAGGTAGAGGGAGTAGGTCCGATTGGTGAAATGTTGTCGCGCTTGTCATTAATGATCATACTATTAGCCAAAGGAGATTTAGGTTGTGAATTTGAATTATTCAAGGGAGACCAGTTATCCACCTGGTGATGACCATTTATAATGTTTTTGACAATGCTGAAATATCTACACATGTTTTAAATACTTTCAATCAACTTTTTGTACTCATACAAATTGGAATCCTGCGTTGTTTCCAACAAAGCATTCCGCTTTTTTCATACCCTCCATAGTGTGGTAATACAAAGAATGAGTGTTTTTTCCTCCGTAACTTTTTCATTGCCGACTTTCTTCATTAATTTTTCAAACTCATTTTCAGAAGCAATGAAATAATATCTAGAAAATGTCAAAGGCTGGAAGCTCATTGCTTGATTGGCCTTATTGACGATACAACAGGTACAATGAGTGTTGAATTAGTGTGAGAAAGATTGCCTCTACCAGCCTGAGTCAAAGTTCTACGCTAATCACAAACTGTGCATTTACCGATTAGTTGGGGTAGTTCTTTCTTGTAGCATTGCAATCCAATAAACTGTGATGACTCTATAGGAGCATACCCTAATATAATGGTTTTAACGTTTTGATCAATGATTGAACAAGATCTGATTTGGCCTTTTCGACTATAGCAACTTTTCCTCTCGTAGTTGAGTAATCCAGAGCTAAAATAGACATCCAATGTTGCATTATTCTTGTGGAGACATTCATTTTTGTCCTCATAATACAGTTTTCAGTATTCCTGGAACTACTGTTCTGATGATAGGTTGTAGTAGGGAAGCTAGAAATCGTCATTTTTGCAACAGACTTTTTGTATCGTCTTTTGATGATTTCCTAACCAGACTAGCTTCGTTGCAACTGAATAATTTGAACAGTTGACAATGGTAGCGTTCCATCTATAATAGCTTTAGCACATTCCATTTGAGTAAGCATAAAATATTTTTTCGCATTAGCTATTACAGACTTTTGAAACTAAAGGGATGCAGTGTTGAGTGATAACAACTGCTCCGCAGTTACTTCTAACTTTTGTTGCAGGGCTTTCGTCATTATATTAACAATGTGTTACACAGAGGAACAACAACACACAGGTGAGTTCAAATGAATATTAGTTGTATTTATATGCTTTTACTTGAACGCATACAAAATCATAGAATGATCCGACTTAAGAATTCCGAATAGTCTATGATGATAATGATCGGTTTTCTGAGTTGTGTCTATCGGTAGAAAAGATTACGATTTCTTCTTTGCCTGTTCAAAGGGTTCTTGTACATATGTTGTCCTTCTCGGGAAGCAATGTTGACTATGTTTCGTAGACAAAGCATTGGCATCAGCTTCACCAGAAAGTTCATCCATCAAAACAACAACTATCAATCATCTGTTTTGTCTATCTTTGGGAAAACTAGTCACTTGTTAAATCATTCCCTTACGAAATATCACTTCAGATACATCCTGAAAAGCTTTTTGATAGGCTCCAGAACAGTAATGTACTTGTAAAACTCGTCACTTGATCAATCATTCCCTTACGAAATATCACGCCAGATACATCCTGAAAGGCTTTTTGATAGGCTCCAGAACAGTAATGTACTTCTAAAACTAGTCACTTGATCAATCATTCCCTTACGAAATATCACTCCAGATACATCCTGAAAGGCTTTTTGATAGGCTCCAGAACATTAATGTACTTCTATTGGTAGATGACAAGCTATAGTTTGACTGGCTCCAATCTTTGGTAAATTCGGTTGCGTCTTCCCTGAGCCAGTCGGACACGCAGTCATTGCCGTAAAAATAGATCTCTTCCTTGCGCCAAATCCTTCATTATTACCATCCATGACGAATAAAGGTAATGGCCCTAAAAGGAGAAAAATCTATGACAAATACCAATATCATCATAACTATTACTATTTTTTGTTTCAGACTCAGTAAAACACATACAATTTCACTCATATTACCATCAACACGATCATTTTCATTCTTCATTCTCATATCTTCATCTTCCTCTGTTGACATTCTACCTATCAATAGCAATACAATAACACAACACTTTATTTTTATGCAATACTCAAACCTTCAATCTAAATCTTCATACAAACCTTATTAAAAACATGCCCTGCTCAATAAATACATAGTTAAACATACAACTACATTCAAAATTACTAACAATAAAAACTGGTGCACAAGAGACTATCCTTTCAAGTTATCATGGTAACTGGTGCAAAAAATGGCACTTGGAACCCGCAGAACCTTGATGCATAGACTCTATGTTAGAAATCAACTCCTAAATTACTACTAATAATAGTATTATTGATAATGATAAAATTAATAAGTAGGATCGAGAGACATTTTTGATACAATACGATTTTGTCAAAGCTCAAAAGCTTCGCAGTATTGAAGAAGCGTCCCTCAGATTCTTGTAGAACAGCTTTTCTACGGAACAATTAGTTGAGTTTTTCAACTGGAATAAAATTATCATTTACCAAGTCTTACCTTATGGGTGAAGAGTCCTAGAAGCTCCGGTAGATTTCACTTTTTCAGATTCTGGCACTGGAGTGGATGCTCGTTGTCTCAAGACACTGGCTGTGTTATATGACTAAAGTTGCACGGAGTAACCTGACTATACGTCCAGTTATATTCATCAAGGGGAGATTGCAAAAAAAAAACAGTAATTCAATTCTGAGAACAAAATGGCCAAAAAAGCTAAATGCTCATAAAAAAAATGTATATTTGGCACTTTCTTCATTGACAAAAATGCAAAAAACTGGTGTCAAAAAAAATATTGCAAAGTTATTCAATTTCAACTCAAAAAAACAACTAATTTTTGGAAGGTACTCACATTAAAATGCAAAGAAAAAAAATGTTTGGTTGAAGAAAAAGCCCGAAAACTACTAATTATCGAGCAAAAAATGCCAATGTTGCAAGTTCTTTGCACAAAAAATGAGAAAAATTGCAAAGTTGCTATGTTATGAGCAAAAAAAGATTAATTCTTGCAAATCTTTGCCCAAAAAACTTTGGAGGACAGCAAAGTTTTTGCTTCAAGATTTGGAAAAAAAGAATATCTACTTTACTTAAAAAAGCACAAGGTTTTTCAGTTTATCATATCAAGGCTCTCATTGGATGTAGCGATAAGCTACTCAGTGCAACTTTAGGTGTATAAAAGCCACTGTTTTCAGACCTAAACCATCAACTTCTGTGCAAGGATCTGAAGAAAGGATATTTACAGGAAATACTAGGAATCTTCAGCGAAAACCTGAGACTTAATAAATAACTATTCTCTACCTGTTGAAGAACACAACTAGTTGAACTGGATAATTAAGGTTCTGAAACTGAGAGAGATTTTCTCAAGACTGCAAATTGTTTGAGCGTTAATAAAGTCAACCTTCATCGGAAAGCTGAGGAGGTTCCACTTCTAATTAACTGTATTACGTCAATTAAAATACATTGTTCAATACATATTATCTCTATTTGTTGGTAAACATTAATCATTTTTCATATGCATTTCGTTTTCATTTTAAATCAAAGTGAGTACACCAGTCGGGAAGTAGTACCTTTGAGAATTTCTAATGGTAGCCTATAGATGACTTGCTAGCCTTCATTTCTCCATCTCCAACTTGATGATAATTAAAGTGAATTACCAAACAATGCTGGTGTTTTAGCTCAATGAAAAATCTTGAACAAGATTAAAATCAAACTACATTGACTTAATAGCTTCACGAAGCATGTCGGAAACGGTATATGTTACTGTATGTTTGAAATGCAACCAAAGACCAACATAGAATAAATTCTGTTTAGGAAGTCAAATCATTTATACACAGCATAAATAAACAAGCAAAAGTTGATGTTTACACATCAGTGAATTTTGCAAACGATACCACTAAGCATAATCTATCTATCATGAAGTCTCTTCCATACACTATATATTGCTATAACCCAGCTTATTATGAACCTTAGTTGAAAAATATTACTCCGTACTTTGGTTTATAGTAATATATCACACAGGTTTGTCCCGTCATATCTTAATATTCGAACTATAATCAAAACCATGACACAAATTAGGTACTTAAACCTAGCAATTGATTTGCTTCAGAAAAAGAAACCTTTGGTTATTATTGAACTGAACAAACTAATCCAAGGGCCAATGACAATCAAATAATTTTTAATAAAAAACCTGAATATTCATACCAACCATCTGCGCAAAAAATCCATAATACATTCCAATAAACAAACCACAGTTTCTATACCAAAATAACTCACATATTGAGATCTATTGAATACACATTAAATATAATGTTGCAAAATACTCATGTCAGATTCTTTAGCAGAAAAGTAACAGTTAATCACAGCAATATTTTACAATACATAACACCTTGAGTTGATTTCTTAAGTTTGTCTATTGTTTTGGTTGTTTGATTGTGAAAACTATATAAAAATAACAGGTTGGTGAGTAAAACCCATGAAGTGAACAACTTAAAAAGTTTATTAAAATCTACGTGGCTCTGTTCACAAGGGTAAATTTGACTTAAAGCTATGGGGGAGATACATTATTGAATCATCAATTGACCGTAAATTTGTGAATACTATTATTTATTTTTTATATTGATAAAGCAACTTTGTTGACTGTTGTGTAACAACTTGTACTTATTGTCAAGAAAATCCAGATTTTGATCAGTTTCTATATAGCCGAAATATTATATATGTCATCAGATGTTGAAACTGGCTAAAAAAAAACTTTAAAAATCGCTTCGAAAAACTTTGTTGGACTAGTTAATCAACACTTTTATTGCAGAATCCAAGGAATCCTGGGAAGAGTCGAAATACTGGTTAACAATTGTACAAACATGAAAAGTCCACTTATTGTTTACGGTTACTTTGAAAGCTTTGATGGTGGAGCACAAAATACCTTGTCAGCAACATCACATACCGTAGCAATAGCGCAGAGAATTCATGAACAATATCTGGTAAGTAGATGCATCGGCACCACATTTTCGTACAAAAGCATAAAACTTAGTTAAACATATCATATTTTAATAATTGGCTTTCACGAGAATGTAAAAGAACTTCAGCCTTGTCACCACTGGGCTGGATAGGTAATGGGAAGCTGCTATAGGTAGATGAGCAACAGGCACCGTCTGTATAGGTAACCACGTGACAGTTGAGGATTCCGCCGCTTTGGGCACTTTCAAAAGAAGGAACAACTGTCTCTGTCAACATTTTTCAAGTAGCCCATTTGTTGATGGTGATCATTATCCTCAGGACTTTCGAGCCTGTGTTGGTGAGAGAAGTGTAATAAAAATAGAGCTGCATTAGCAAATTGAACAGTTGATAAATGTGAACGTAAGATCACGATATGATGGTCCTACAGTAAGAAACAGTTGAAAGTCTGAATGTTTGGTATTGTTACTTTTTGGAATGTGATACACGTATTGTTAAATTTAGATGTTTTGTCGTTAGTTGTTAAAAAACCAATAATTAGATAATCGATATCTAAAAAGTTGTAAAAAGGATTTTTTTTGTTCATTTGGTGGAAAAGTGGCAGAGTTTAATTTTGTGGAAGAGTTTTTGTATAGTGCCTCTGACATTTGTCAGGGATAAAAAAATTATGAATGTGCTGATAGTTACAGTTTGTTTTTAGGTTGTTGTATGAGTTTTTTGGTATTTTCTTGTTGTTGCTTGCATCGTTTTGAGTTATACTCTTTGTCCTAATTGACACAATTTGTTTGAATAATCGTTTGATCATAAGATTAGTAATAAGGGACCAGATTTTTGTTATGGAGTCTAAGGAGAGGTTCTCCTGGTTCCAGGTACTCAAAGTATGCACCAGTTACCTTTTCGTTTGCACCAGTTGTTTAGAACATATGTAATTTATAGTGTGGAATGTTGATTAACACATTGTATGGTGTGTTGGATGTTCTAAAGGTTATCCTTGAGGTTCTCCTGGTTCATTGGGTGCCTTTTTGTGTGCTCTGGGTGTTTTGAATATTTTGGTATGTTGATTTAGACACGGGTTTGTACGATGATGTTAGATTTTGGAGTTGAGTATTGTATAGAAATAAACCATTGTATTACTGTATAACTTTATTATACAAGCATGAAAAATTTTCATCATAAGCTCTATTGGTGAAAAAAAAACCTAATGTATATCCTAGAAAAATATTTTTGATAGATTTTTTGGTTAGTTTTACAGTTCTGAGAAAAGCCTCTTTGGTAATTTTTTACATTTTTGTTAGCATAATTCGTGTATAGATAGGTATGAAATACTTTGATCATAAGCTCGAAAGTATGTACAGAAAATAGCTCTTTCTCTATTTTCATGTATTTATAAACATGATGAACGATTTTGTACCAAGATTATTGTACTGCACATAGAGTATATAAGAGTTTATAGACTATTTGCATTAGTTCAGATAATTTTACAATGAATGGTAGAAATAGTCTACTAATTGTCATCATTATGTATATAGATGAGAAAACAAATAGATATTCGTTAAAATTAACAGTATTTGATGTTTTGGAAATATTTGTAATAGAAAGTAATAAATTTGTTTGTTAGTAAATAGTTCGAGTATTACCTTTCACTAATTGATACGTTTTTATAGTAGGTTTTTTACTGAATCTCGGATGATAATAGAGTATTTTGTTTAGTTCCCATGATCAGCTTTATCTTTGGATATCGAAAACAAAATTACTTGGTGTATAAATTATTTCATTTAATTTGAGTTGAAGTATTATTTACAATAGTTGAATTATATTAAATGGAAAAATCAAATTTTTTTTAGTCACTTCCTTATTATAGACGAATCAGGTGGGATGTTTTCTTTCTAATCAGGATATGGTTCAAATGATGGAAGGTTTTTTGATTTGCGGTCTCCATCCATCTTCATAGTATTGAATGCGAAGTTGAACTGGAAACAAAACAAAAAACTAGATAATAAAACAATTCTGATCCAATAGATTTTTCAATGTGAAAGATTATTTTTTAAAATCAAAACGCACAAAGCGCTCCTTAAAATGAATGATTAGAATCCCAGAGTAACTCTCTGACACTTCACAGTGAAACTAGGTGATTTTTACCAATAAGTGTTAAATAATGATTTGTTAATTCTTACCTTATTGCTGAGAGTCTTTCTAGTCCTTCAAGTAGTTGTAGTAGTTGATTTGTAGATGCCAATGGAGTGAATGATTTAGTGCAGAAACAGTGATTCTTCTATAGTTGAAGTTTCACGGATTGACCTATTGAGATCTCTTATTTCTCTGCAAAATGTTGTTTTATTTGCGCGAAAAATGTTGTCTTGTCTCGAAAAACTCATTTATATTATATATAGGGATATTAGCACCCAAAAGCTTTTTGTCTGTAAAAAGCTCGATATATATATGTTATAAAGGAATTTTGAGCGAATACTACTGATTTTTTCCGGAAGAATGTGGTTTTTTCAGACAGAAAATGTTGTTTTTTTGCGGAAAAAACCTGTACATATTATAAAGGAGTTGTGCGTGAATATTGTTTAAATTCAGACAAAACAAATTTGTTGTTTTTCTCGCGCGCAAAACTGTTTTTTTCTATACAGAAAAATGTTTTGCGTCGCGCGAAAAAAGGTCTTTTTTGTGCACTGAAAATATGTACATATTTTAAGGATGTTTGTGACTAAAATTTTTTTGTCAGGCAAAAAAATACTGGTTTCAACGTGGAATAATGAATTTTTTCCCAAAAAATATTTTTTGCGAAAACGTTATTTTTGTTGCAAAAAAATTGTTTTTTTTTGCACGGAAAAATGTGGTTTTTTGTGCGGAAAATTAGTTTTTCCGCGAAGAAACCCACACATTTATATATATCTATTGTAAATGGTTTTTTACGTGATTAATAGTTTTTTGCCAGAAAAGTTTTTTTGTTTTATTTTGCGTGAAAAGAAAGTTTTTTCCTTGCAAAATGTGTTAGGTTTTTTGCGCAAAAAGAGTGTTTTTTTTGCTCTAAAACGTATATATCTGTATATATTTATCATATATCATACAATGTTTTCGCGCGAAGAAAGATTTGTTTGTCCATGCGAAAACAGTGCATTCCTCTCAGAAAAAACTGGTTCTCATGCGAGAACCTACTGTTTTTTTCGTGTGACAGATTAGTGTTTTTTATATACATATATATATATATATGTTTTCACGTGAAACCACTATATATGATTTCGCTCGAACAAATTTTTTCCCTACACAAAAAATTGCTATATGGCTTACAATGTTTTTGCCCGAAGAAAGTGTTCCCTCTCAGAAAAACCGTTTTTCGCGCAAAAACCTGCTTTTTTTTGCTTTGTGCGACAAATGTTTTTTCCACGCGATAAATCAGAAGAGTTTCACTACTTTCCCCACTAAAACAACTGGCTTCTTGTATGCGTGGGAATAGTGTTTTCCCTCGCAAAAATGTAAGTTTTTTTCGCGTGATTTGTGTGTATATCATAAAGGAGGTTTTGCACAGAGAATGTGTTGTTTCAGACAAAAAATTTTTGCCTTCTTTGTGCGAAAGAAAGATTTTTCTCGCGACAAAAAAATTTCAGATATTTCACAGTGTTTTTTTTTTCAGTTGGTAGATGCTGTTTTTTTCAGTCAAACACTAATAAATGTTGTTTTGATAAAAAATGTTTTGTTTTTTTAGTATTTCCAGACAGACAATACTATTTTATTCGCATTCAAACTTGTGAAAACTGTTATATTTATAAAGGTTCAGCATGAGGAACGTGTTTTTTATCAGGTAAAAAAATGTGTTTTCTTGCAAAAAAGAACATTTATTTTCAAACAGGAAATATGGTTTTTTTTAAGTCGTAACATGTCATTTTATTCACATGAAAAAAAAATTTCATGTGAAAGCTGTATATGTTATAATGGGTTTTCACGTGAAAAATGCATTTTTTTGCGCATAGAAATTGTTTTATTCAGCCAGAATTTTTTTTTTTTCAGTCAGAGAATGATATTTTATTCATATAAAAAAAACATATTCTTCCGCGCAAAAATTGTATAGGTTATACAGGAGTTTCATGCCAGAAGCAATGTTTCTTCATGCAAAAAATGCAATCCTTTGCGTGAGTTTTTCGCAAGAAAAAAACATCAATTTCTAACTAAAAAAATCATCATGTTTCTGTCTGCAAAATGCATATTTTTTTCACGCGAGGAAAACATGAATTTTTTAGGTAAATGGTTTTTCTACGTAAAAACACATTTTCCATGTGAATCATTATTTTTTTTGGTGAACTTCTTTTCCAGACAAAAAACTATGTTCTATCCGCGCGAAATGGAATGTTTCCCAGCCTGAAAATGATTTTTTTCCGCTCAAAAAATGACTCTATAGCTACGTGATAAAAAGTGTTATTTTTCTGCCAAAATGTTTTCTTTCTCATGCAGAAAACTACGTTTTATTTGCGCGGAAAATAATATTTTATTCACATTAAAAAGCGATGTTCTTCGTTCGAAAATTTTTTTAGGCTACATATGCGAGGTTTTCATAGAAAAAACACTTTTTATTTTCGCACGGAAGCCGTTTTCGCACGAATGATCAAATTTCACAGTTATTATATGGTAGGAGGAATAGATGAAGTTCTCATACAATAATCCGGATTGCTAAATAAAATGTTATAATTATTTTTTATTTGTTTTAGCAAATAAAATGAGTAAAATATACAAAGTAGTTTAGCATATTCATTGTTTATTGTCTCCATCTACCAAGCATCTGCGTTGAACTACAAGAGTCCCACCAGTCTCGCTCCAATGTCTGTCACATTTTCTCAGCATTTCCGGGTTTGCCAAACTTATTACACTATTTGGTGGGAAATCGCACAGATGAGCTACGTCAAAATAAGCATTGATTTGTCTCATACTCTTGCCTGATAATATGTCGAATGCATTTTTTCCCTCTGCCAACATCCGTAGTCTTTAGCTGAACGAAAAATTGTTCTCCCAGTCTTTTCGTCACACATGTAGATCAGAAGCAATGGCTTCATTTGTGTAGCTTTTCTAACAAGTATTCCCACTTGACTTGAAATAGTACTCTTCACTCGAACTATCTTTTCATTCTTTTGATAGTTGTACATGATGCTACAGTTGGCTTTATTATGAAATTCAACGGTTAAATCCTGCATAACTGTGGGTATTGGTAGATCCCGAATCTCAACTGTTTTTTCAATGGTCGTTCGACAAGCTGGAGGCAGAGTATTTAACAAAGAGGCGCTCTTGATAGTGAGAGCTTCTAGGTTGTTGACTTGGGCAGCTTGAAGGGAGTCTTAGTGTTTCGAAGAAGTATATTGTCGACAGCATCCAACACATCTCTTTTATTGCAGTTCGAGTCATCGTCGTCTTATTTTTTAGCTTGAGAATGTACAACTCCGTTTGGAGACAGATTCATAATGTGAAAAGAGGATGGAGAAGAAGCTTGATGGGATTTTGGATCTTCATTCTTCAATTGATTTATATTGACTGGTCTATTCATTCTAGAAAGAAAGAATAAAAGTCTGAGTTATTGATTTCGATTTCTTCGTAAATTATTTGAAGATGCATACTCCATGCTGTAGTGAGTTGAGTATCTCAGTTAAGCCCTGGTCACAAGAGACCGAATCTCTGGCGAAACTGTAAACGAAACTATTTTTCAAGCTTAGCGAATTCGTTGCTCAGCAAACCGAGAGAATATTTCAGTTTCAGCGATGCTAGCTTTGGGAAAATCGTCGGTTGCGATGCTTGCATGTGATTGGACCATTGGACCAGATAAGTTCAATAATAGATTCATTTTCTATGTTCTGTTATTGGCTGGTCCCCAATGTCAGGGCATTCACAACGAACACATGGTTTCCATAGTGGCACATTTGTTTTTTGAAAAAATAGTTGTTCATTTTATTATATTCATACTGACTTTTAAATAAATGAAATATAATAATAGTAAATTATAATCAAACAATTGGAATAGTACTGGCTGGTCAAACTTACCTCTTTATTAAAATAATCTAATCCAAACCTTGCTTCATTCAATTTCCATACTTTTGCATCACGCAGTAAAGTATGAGTAGGCCCACGCACAAAATGCAATGCTCTGTCATTGGATGAATCTAGTGATTGCTAGGTGTAATGAACTAAGTATAGTTTTTGTGTGACCATCCTAAGCAAAACTTTATTTATCGTGCTTCAGCGATCACCTAATAAAGTTTCGTTATAGTTTCGTTGTAGGTCTCGTGTGAACCGGGCATTAGTAAAAAATCATTATTTATTATTTTCTACCTTAATAGAGAAAGTCCTTCTAGTAGTTGTAGCAGTTGATGTAGTAGAGGTTGTTCCTTCAGTTGCTGATGTTCAAGTGTATGCTTTCTGTGTCAAAATGTTGCTTCTTAAATAGATGAATTTACACCGATTGACATAGAGAGCTTTGGGCAAAGAATACGTGTTTCTTCCATGCAAAGAGTGTGTTTCTTGCAAAAAAATCAAAGGTTTCCGCGTGCTAACTATCAGTGTGTACATATATATTGTCAAGGATGTTTCCGCGCTAATAAAAAAAATAATGTTCTGTTCCAAAAATTGTTTTTCGTCTCACGAAAGTTAGTTTTTTCCCGTGCAAAGGTTGGGTTTTTTGTTCCAGCTGAAAATGCTTTTATTCACGCGAATAATTTTGTTTTTCTTGCGCCAATAAAACTAAATGTCTTCGCCCGAATAGCAAATCCCTCTTTTATAAGAAAACATATTTTATTCACTCGAAAAAAAAACAATTTTAGTTGCGCGGAAATGAGTTTTTCCTCGCGCAAAACTTTTGCTTTTTGTTGCAGCTGAGAAAATTTATTTGCTTGAAAATTTTTTTTTTTTTTTTGCGCGTATGAAATCAAATGTTTTCACGCGAATATCAGATCCCTTTTTTACATAATAAAACGTTTTCAATTCATGTGAAAATACATTTTTAATCGAGTGAAAATAAGTTTTTCCTCGCGCGAAGGTTGTGTGTTTTGCGTTGCAGCTGAAAATGTTTTTATTCGCGCGAATAGTTTTGGTTTTTTTTATGCGAATGAAGCCAAATATTTTCGCGCAAATAGCAAATCCTTTTTCTATAAGAAAACCTTTTTTATTTGCGCGAAAAACATTTTTAGTCGCTTAGATATAATTTTTTCCCCGCTCAAAGGTTGTGTCTTTTTTGCAGCTTAGGATGTTTTTATTCGCGTGAATACTGTTGTTTTTTTCAAGCGAAAACAGCATTGTTCGTGCGAAAATCTTTTTTTCATATACAGAATTTTTGCGAAATTTTTTTATTTGCATGAATAAAAGACAACATTTGCGCAGAAACCTTATGGTGTTCGGTATAACATTTACTATTTAAGAAGCAGTGGTTCTACACAGAAATCATCCAGTTCATCAATAGCATTCGAACAAGCAACATCTACTACAGCATCTACTACTATTACTAAAAGGTATCTCAGTAAGTACTAAAAATACTTATAATACTAAGGTAAAACTTAAAAGATTATTATTATTTACCAGCAACTACTAATAGTCAACAGGGGGTGCTGTAATCTCAGATAGTTGACAACAAAGTTTTAATTATTTATTTTTAGTTGTGCTCAAAAATTAAAAACAATGTTTTATTTGTTTATATGATAACAAACATTGCTCGTTTATGTTTTTAAATTATTGTGGATGAGCTTTCTGAAGCTTTCCTTTGCACAAACCCAACAGAAAGCAAAGGCAATCCAACCAAATCAAATTCAAAAAAGTGGGTAGTAAGAAAACAAGCTCTCCATGATAAGGAGACAATGATCTATGTGGAGAAAGCTCGAAAAATGATTGAACTCTTTAAAAAAATGGAAAGTAAGTGACTTGCAAAAGGCTGGAGCTTCTCAATTGAGTAAAACAACAAAGGTTGGAACTCACCAAACGTTAGCAGATCTTCCTACTCCAACCGTTGTGCATGTGTTTTCTGTGGTGCGTAAAAGTATAGATTCTGATGATTACGAACTCCACTACTTAGGTACACCGGATTTAAAAGATTTTGACCACAACAAAGTTCTTTGTCCGGGTAGATTAGCTGAAAACTTGAATCGTGATAATTACCTAGTACATCTTAAAGCTCTTTGAATTTCTATTGCTTCGACCAATAAATGAGCTCATCGGTCACCTGCTTTATGCAAGAAAGTTCAATTTTCTAAATTTTAATAAAATTCACCTATACAAAATAGGCTAATCGATTTGAGCTCATGTGAATCAAAATTTTTTTTTTCTCTGAGGAGAATTAATAACCTATTGATTCCACCAGCCTGAGCTAGTTTAAGTAATTTTTTAAGTTCTGAGACCATTTTCTCGTAATGACATTGACAGATCAAGCAGCAAAAAAAGTAACATGCTAAATGTAAAACTGATAGCACAGCTGGAAAGAAAACAAAATTTTGATAAGACTAGCAAAATTTGAAGCAGAAATATGCAAAAAAAGAGTTAGAACACTGCAACAACAATCCACCAATGGCTGCACAAAATACCAAAAATTTCGGATTTTTTTTTTCTAAAAATAGTTGTTAGTATAGTTATTAGCTAAGATAAAGCTCTTATTGTTGTACGAATGAGCTAGAAACATCCAGAGCTACAAATCGATATAAAGAAAAACACCAATCAACGACCTTACAAAAATAATAAAAAAAATATTAAAATCAATTATTTATTATCAATGCCATTTCTAAATAGTTAATTACCAGCTTACCAACCTTTATTTCCACAATCAGAAAACTCGAACGAGCTAATATAACAGTAAACTAAATATACCAGAAGGAGAAAACAATGTGCTAGCTGTTTTCCGGAAAAAAAAACTGACCATTATTATCAAAAAATTACCGAAATTGAATACAGAAAGTGATAGGTCAAGTATATTTGGAACTGTGTGCAGGATTTCACTATGGGGGTATGTACTTTGGTAGCTAGGCCTACCTGCACAGCCTCCCGAACTGCTGATGGCCTTTGGTGTATACTGCTGAGCTATACAACCCGCCCACAGGTCGACAGGTATCCTTAGCAATGGTGTTTGACCATTTCAGGTTACTGTCTAGCTTCGGGTTGCGTTAGCTGATTCAGTGTGCAAGCCAGAGGCCGAACTTTGGAGGTCGAACTAGCTAGAGCTATTTTCGGCCAGCAGAGGTTTGGTGATCTGCTTGTTAATTACTACTCGAGTAATAGAGCTTTTTTTGTACGTGCATGTACTGGCGCAAGTGAAGTTATTGTTTGTGAGCAAAGAAACTTCTGAGAGTGTCCAAGCTTAACTCTGACTTTATTAATTGAAACATCAGCATTTATACAAGTGATTATATAATATAAAATAGATAGACAAAAGAAGCCACACCTAGCACAAGTGGTTGGCTAGAGTGCACCAATAACAACACAGTGGGTGGAACTTGAATAATGCCTGACTGGCTAGTATAAGATAAATATAAAAATTGTATAGAACTATCTGCTCTAAGGCGTAAAAATAGAAATAGGTAAGTGTACCTGATGTGTACAATAGAAATGTAAATAGACGCCTAATAGGTGTAATAAGATGGTGCAGTCCGTCACAACTGTTTCAGTTTAGAAAGTTGTAAAACTTCAAACAGAAACCAGAAAATAGGCAAGGCTCTGTGCTATATAATGGCACAAAAATTGTTTATGTCAGTTTACACAAACTTGTGCAATAGCTTCCGAAAACCGAACAAAATAACGTCTGAGCATTGCTCGATTAAAGTCCTTTGGTCACATAACTCCAAAACGAGCAATGCTCGATCGAGGACTTGTATGAGTTAACATTGTGTACTTGAGAAAAAAGGAAAAATCTGAAAAATAAAAATACCACTTGCTCTGATGTCAAACCTGTTAGCACAAAACGCCTAACTATGAGCGAAGTTGATGAGGAAGCACGACAATTGAGAATGATGACTAAGGACGAACTCAAATGTAGCTTGGACATCGAAACTCTCAGTAATTTCAAATAGTGCGCAATTTTTCCTCGCGTCGATGTTGTTGAGAGCTTCATTCCGTCAGATTCAATGGAGAAGAATCTGTCGTAAATTGTGTCCGACATATCTCAAACAAAAATGGAGAGAGCGAAGTGAGGATACTTCTCTGTTACCAAACAAATACATCGAAGAAGCCAAGAACACGTTCTGGGTGTGATGATTTACAAAGGGAAAAAAATAAGTGACCATTCTAATGCAAATCATGAAATCGTATTTCTCTCTTTATTCAGTCGTACTGATTGGGAACGAAATCGTGACCAAAGCGAAAATGTAATGGAGAGATATCAAAATCGAATGTTGAAGCTGATTTTAAAGATTTCCTACACAAGGAATTTGATGATTTTGAAGCAAGACTCAGTGCTGATGAAAACGAGTTAACTGTTTTTACAATTCAGTGCAAAATCAACTAGATTATTGTGAATAGTTTATTAAACTCTTATATAATCTATGTAAAATATCTGTAAAATAATATTGGTACAAAATTGAACTTTATGTCTATAAATACATGGTTATAGATAAAGAGCTATTTTCTGTACATACTGTCGAGCTTATGATTAAAACTTTTTCATATCTAGCTATATACGAATTATGTTATCAAACGGTGTAAACACTAACAAAGACGCTTTTGACAGAACTGCAAAACAAACCAAAAAATATATCAAAGATGTTTTAGGGGTATACATTAGGTCTTTTTATCACCAATAGAGTTTTTGGTAAAAATTTTCCACGCTTATATAATGATAAAGTTGTACAATAATGCAACGCTTCATTTCTATAAAATACTCAAACATCTAACATCGTACAAACCCGTGTCTAAATCAACATAACACCATCCATCAAAACACCTGGTGCACACAGAAAACCACCACGGAAAATCAACATACCATACCAGTAATACCAATAAATACCTAAGCACCTGGTGCACACAAGAAGGCACCCAATGGACCAGGAGAAGGTCAAGAAAAACCTCCAAAAAATCCAACCCACCATAAAATGTATTAATCAACATTCAACGCTATTAAAACAACATACATTCTAAACAACTGGTGCACACAAAAAGGTACCTCACAGGTTATCATGGTAACTGGCGCATAATTTATCTGTAGAACTGGAAGAACCTTCTCCTTAGACTCCATGACAGAGATTTTGTTCCCTTATCACTACTTACAGCGTATAAGAATTTGGTTAAGTTTGGTCATTCGAGCAAAAAATTGATACAAAATAAAGAGCTTTCTCTTGAAAAAAACCTTTTTGTCACGGGAATAAAGCAACAATTTCCGTTTAAAAAAACACCTTCTTTATGTGAACAAAACAACATTCTTCACGCGAAAAAAAAACATTCTTCACACAAAAAAACAACGTTCTACTTTGTAATAAAAAACGTTTTTTCATGCAAATGAAAAAACACTCCCTGCTTGAAAAAAATACAACACTCTTTGCGTAAGAAATAGCAGCACAAAAGTCCTTTATAATAAAAACACTTTTCCGCGCAAAAAAAAGATCATTTTCTGTCAGAAAAAACAACATTTTTCATCTGAAAGACACAAATTCTTCACGCGAAAAAACCCACAAACTTTGACGGAATAAAACGGTTATTTTGTGTCTGTAATCACAATATTTTTCGTGGGAAAAAAAAGAACATTCTTTTGCTCGAAAACCTTTATGAAATACAAAGTTTTTCACACAAAAAAAACTATTTTTCGCTCAAAAAAAACAGCACTTTTTTGTCTGAAAAAACACCATTTCTCGTGCAAAAAAATGCATGTTTTGCAAAAAGAAACACAACATTCTCCACGCCAAATCCTCCAAGATATTACAGTTTTTCGCGCAAAAAAAAAGCATTTTTTGTGAGAAAAAAAACATCATTTTTCTGTCTTAAAACACCTTTTTTGGCGCAAAAAAAAACAACATTTCTTTGCGTGAAGAATCTTTATATTATACTTATATTTATACATATATATTTATATATATATATATATATATATATATATATATATATATATATATATATATATATATATATATATATATATATATATATATATATATATATATATATATATATATATATATATATATATATATATATATATATATATATATA
>CALYOO010000607.1:0-19780 GCA_945261195.1 Cryptosula pallasiana
CGCACACGGTAAAAACGCACACGGTAAATACGCACACGGTAAATACGCACACGGTAAATACGCACACGGTAAATACGCACACGGTAAATACGCACACGGTAAATTCGCACACGGTAAATACGCACACGGTAAATACGCACACGGTAAATGCGCACACGGTAAGTACGCACACCGTATATACGCACACGGTAAATACGCACACGGTAAATACGCACACGGGAAATACGCACACAGTAAATACGCACACTGTAAATACGCACACGGTAAATACCACACAGTAAATACGCAAACAGTAAAAACGCACACAGTAAATACGCACACAGTAAATACGCACACAGTAAATACGCACACAGTAACTACGCACACAGTAAATACGCACACAGTAAATACGCACACAGTAAACACACACACAGTAAACACGCACACAGTAAACACGCACACAGTAAACACGCACACAACAAACACGCACACAGTAAACACGCACACAGTATACACGCACACGGTAAACACGCACACGGTAAACACGCACAGGGTAAACACGCACACGGTAAATACGCACACGGTAAATGCGCACACGGTAAATACGCACACTGTAAATACGCACACAGTAAATACGCACAGGGTAAATACGCACACGGTAAATTTTCACACGGTAGATACGCACACGGTAAATACGCACACGGTAAATACGCACACGGTAAATACGCACACGGTAAATACGCACACCGTAAATACGCACACGGTAAATACGCACACGGTAAATACGCACACGGTAATTACGCACACGGTATAGACGCACACGGTAAATACGCACACGGTAGATACGCAAACGGTTGATACGCACACGGTAAATACGCACACTGTAAATACGCACACGGTAAACACCACACAGTAAATACGCACACAGTAAATACGCACACAGTAAATACGCACACAGTAAATACGCACACGGTATATACGCACACGGTAAATACGCACACGGTAAATACGCACACGGTAAATACGCACACGGTAAACACGCACACGGTAAATACGCACACGATAAGTACGCACACGGTATATACGCACACGGTAAATACGCACACGGTAAATACGCACACAGTAAATACGCACACAGTAAATACGCACACAGTTAATACGCACACAGTAAATACGCACAAAGTAAATACGCACACTCTAAATACGCACACAGTAAATACGCACACAGTGAATACGCACACAGTAAATACTCACACAGTAAATACGCACACAGTAAATACGCACACAGTAAATACGCACACAGTAAATACGCACACAGTAAATACGCACACAGTAAATACGCACACAGTAAATACGCACACAGTAAATACGCACACAGTAAATACGCACACAGTAAATACGCACACAGTAAATACGCACACAGTAAATACGCACACAGTAAATACGCACACAGTAAATACGCACACAGTAAATACGAACACAGTAAATACGCACACAGTAAATAGGCACACAGTAAATACGCACACAGTAAATACGCCCACAGTAAATACGCACACAGTAAATACGCACACAACAAATACGCACACAGTAGATACGCACTAAGTAAATACGCACACAGTAAGTACGCACACAGTAAATACGCACACAGTAAATACGCACACAGTAAATACGCACACAGTAAATACGCACGCAGTAAATACGCACACAGTAAATACGCACACAGTAAATACACACACGGTAAATACGCACACGGTAAATACGCACACGGTAAATACGCACACGGTAAACACGCACACGGTAAATACGCACACTGTAAATACGCACACGGTAAGTACGCACACGGTAAATATGCACACGGTAAATACGCACACGGTAAACACGCACACGGTAAATACGCACACGGTAAGTACGCACACGGTAAGTACGCACACGGTATGTACGCACATGGTAAATACGCACACGGTAAATAGGCACACTTTAAATACGCACACGGTAAAAACGCACACGGTAAATACGCACACGGTAAATACGCACAGGGTAAATACGCACACGGTAAATTTGCACACGGTTAATACGCACATGGTAAATACGCACATGGTAAATACGCACACGGTAAATACGCACACGGTAAATACGCACACCGTAAATACGCACACGGTAAATACGCACATGGTAAATACGCACACGGTAATTACGCACGCGGTATATACGCACACGGTAAATACGCACACGGTAGATACGCAAACGGTTGATACGCACACGGTAAATACGCACACTGTAAATACGCACACGGTAAATACGCACACGGTAAATTTGCACACGGTAAATACGCACACAGAAAATACGCACACAGTAAATACGCACACAGTAAATACGCACACAGTAAATACGCACAAAGTAAACACGCACACGGTAAATACGCACAAAGTAAATACGTACACAGTAAATACGTACACATTAAATGCGCACACAGTAAATGCGCACACATTAAATACGCACACAGTAAATACGCACACAGTAAATACGCACAGAGTAAATACGCACACGGTAAATACGCACACGGTAAATACGCACACGGTAATTACGCACACGGTAAATACGCACACGGTAAATACGCAGACAGTAAATACTCACACAGTAAATACTGACGCAGTAAATACGCACACGGTAAATACTCACACGGTAAATACGCACACGGTAATTACGCACACGGTAAATACGCACACGGTAAATTTGCACACGGTAAATACGCACACAGAAAATACGCACACAGTAAATACGCACACAGTAAATACGCACACAGTAAATACGCACAAAGTAAACACGCACACGGTAAATACGCACAAAGTAAATACGTACACAGTAAATACGTACACATTAAATGCGCACACAGTAAATGCGCACACATTAAATACGCACACAGTAAATACGCACACAGTAAATACGCACAGAGTAAATACGCACACGGTAAATACGCACACGGTAAATACGCACACGGTAATTACGCACACGGTAAATACGCACACGGTAAATACGCACACGGTAAATACGCACACGGTAAATACGCACACAGTAAACACGCACACAGTAAATACACACACAGTAAACACGCACACAGTAAATACGCACACAGTAAATACGCACACAGTAAATACGCACACAGTGAATACGCACACAGTAAATACGCACACAGTAAACACGCACACAGTAAATACGCACACAGTAAATACGCACACAGTAAATACGCACAAAGTAAATACGCACACGGTAAATACGCACACGGTAAATCTGCACACGGTAAATACGCACACGGTAAATACGCACACGGTAAATACGCACACGGTAAATAAACGCAACGGTAATTACGCACACGGTAAATACGCACACGGTAAAGACGCATACCGTAAATATGCACACAGTAAATACGCACACGGTAAATACGCACACGGTAAATACGCACACGGTAAATACGCACACGGTAAATACGCACACGGTAAATACGCACACGCTAAATACGCACACGGTAAATATGCACACGGTAAACACGCACACGGTAAATACGCACACAGTAAGTACGCACACGGTAAATACGCACAAGGTAAATACGCACACGGTAAATACGCACACGGTAAATACGCACACGGTAAATACGCACACGGTAAATACGCACACGGTAAATACGCACACGGTAAACACGCACACGGTAAATACGCACACGGTAAATACGCACACGGTAAATATGCACACGGTGAATACGCACACGGTAAATACGCACAAAGTAAACACGCACACGGTAAATACGTACACAGTAAATACGTACACATTAAATGCGCACACAGTAAATGCGCACACATTATATACGCACACAGTAAATACGCACACAGTAAATACGCACACAGTAAATACGCACACAGTAAGTACGCACACAGTAAATACGCACACAGTAAATACGCACACAGTAAATACGCACACAGTAAATACGCACACAGTAATTACGCGCACAGTAAATATGCGCACAGTAAATACGCACACGGTAAATACGCACACAGTAAATACGCACACAGTAAATACGCACACAGTAAATACGCACACAGTAAATACGCACACAGTAAACACGCACACAGTAAATACGCACACAGTAAATACGCACACAGTAAATACGCACACAGTATAAACACACACAGTAAACACGCACACAGTAAATACGCACACAGTAAATACGCAGACAGTAAATACGCACACAGTAAATACTCACGCAGTAAATACGCACACGGTAAATACTCACACATTAAATACGCACACGGTAATTACGCACACGGTAAATACGCACACGGTAAATACGCACACGGTAAATACGCACACAGAAAATACGCACACAGTAAATACACACACAGTAAATACGCACACAGTAAATACGCACACAGTAAATACGCACACGGTAAATACGCACAGATTAAATACGCACACGGTAAATACGCACACGGTAAATACTCACACGGTAAATACGCACACGGTAAATACGCACACGGTAAATACGCACACGGTAAATACGCACACGGTAAATACGCAAACGGTAAATACGCACACGGTAAATACGCACACTGTAAATACGCACACGGTAACTACGCACACGGTAAATACGCACACGGTAAATACGCACACGGTAAATACGCACACGGTAAATACACACATGGTAAATAGGCACACGGTAAATACTCACACGGTAAATACGCACACGGTAAATACGCACACGGTAAATACGCACACGGTAAATACGCACACGGTAAATACGCACACGGTAAATACGCACACGGTAAATACGCACACGGTAAATACGCACACGGTAAATACGCACACGGTAAATACGCACACGGTAAATACGCACACGGTAAATACACACACGGTAAATACGCACACGGTAAATACTCACACGGTAAATACGCACACGGTAAATACGCACACGGTAAATACGCACACGGTAAATACGCACACGGTAAATACGCACACGGTAAATACGCACACGGTAAATACGCACACGGTAAATACGCACACGGTAAGAACGCACGCGGTAAATACGCACACGGTAAAGACGCACACGGTAAATACGCACACGGTAAATACGCACACGGTAAATACGCACACGGTAAATACGCACACGGTAAATACGCACACAGAAAATACGCACACAGTAAATACGCACACAGTAAATACGCACACAGTAAATACGCACACAGTAAATACGCACACAGTAAATACGCAGATTAAATACGCACACGGTAAATACGCACACAGTAAACACGCACACAGTAAATACGCACACTAAATACGCACACAGTGAATACGTACACAGTAAATACGCACACAGTGAATACGCACACAGTGAATACGCACAGTGAACACGCACACAGTAAATACGCACACAGTAAATACGCACACAGTAAATACGAACACAGTAAATACGCACACAGTAAATAGGCACACAGTAAATACGCACACAGTAAATACGCCCACAGTAAATACGCACACAATAAATACGCACACAACAAATACGCACACAGTAGATACGCACTAAGTAAATACGCACACAGTAAGTACGCACACAGTAAATACGCACACAGTAAATACGCACACAGTAAATACGCACACAGTAAGTACGCACACAGTAAATACGCACACAGTAAATACGCACACGGTAAATACGCACACGGTAAATACGCACACGGTACATACGCACACGGTAAACACGCAAACGGTAAATACGCACACTGTAAATACGCACACGGTAAGTACGCACACGGTAAATACGCACACGGTAAATACGCACACGGTAAATACGCACACGGTAAACACGCACACGGTAAACACGCACACGGTAAACACGCACACGGTAAATACGCACACGGTTAATACGCACACGGTAAATACGCACAAGGTAAATACGCACACGGTAAGTACGCACACGGTAAATACGCACACGGTAAATACGCACACGGTAAATACGCACACGGTAAACACGCACACGGTAAATACGCACACGGTAAATACGCACACGGTAAATACGCACACGGTGAATACGCACACGGTAAATACGCACAAAGTAAACACGCACACGGTAAATACGCACAAAGTAAATACGTACACAGTAAATACGTACACATTAAATGCGCACACAGTAAATGCGCACACATTAAATACGCACACAGTAAATACGCACACAGTAAATACGCACAGAGTAAATACGCACACGGTAAATACGCACACGGTAAATACGCACACGGTAATTACGCACACGGTAAATACGCACACGGTAAATACGCACACGGTAAATACGCACACGGTAAATACGCACACAGTAAACACGCACACAGTAAATACGCACACAGTAAATACGCACACAGTAAATACGCACACAGTAAATACGCACACAGTAATTATGCACACAGTAAATACGCACACAGTAAATACGCACACAGTAAAAACGCGCACAGTAAATATGCGCACAGTAAATACGCGCACAGTAAATACGCACACGGTAAATACGCACACGGTAAATACGCACACAGTAAATACGCACACAGTAAATACGCACACAGTAAATACGCACACATTAAATACGCACACAGTAAATACGCACACAGTAAATACGCACACAGTAAATACGCACAAAGTAAATACGCACACAGTATATACACACACAGTAAACACGCACACAGTAAATACGCACACAGTAAATACGCAGACAGTAAATACTCACACAGTAAATACTGACGCAGTAAATACGCACACGGTAAATACTCACACGGTAAATACGCACACGGTAATTACGCACACGGTAAATACGCACACGGTAAATTTGCACACGGTAAATACGCACACAGAAAATACGCACACAGTAAATACGCACACAGTAAATACGCACACAGTAAATACGCACAAAGTAAACACGCACACGGTAAATACGCACAAAGTAAATACGTACACAGTAAATACGTACACATTAAATGCGCACACAGTAAATGCGCACACATTAAATACGCACACAGTAAATACGCACACAGTAAATACGCACAGAGTAAATACGCACACGGTAAATACGCACACGGTAAATACGCACACGGTAATTACGCACACGGTAAATACGCACACGGTAAATACGCACACGGTAAATACGCACACGGTAAATACGCACACAGTAAACACGCACACAGTAAATACGCACACAGTAAACACGCACACAGTAAATACGCACACAGTAAATACGCACACAGTAAATACGCACACAGTGAATACGCACACAGTAAATACGCACACAGTAAACACGCACACAGTAAATACGCACACAGTAAATACGCACACAGTAAATACGCACAAAGTAAATACGCACACGGTAAATACGCACACGGTAAATCTGCACACGGTAAATACGCACACGGTAAATACGCACACGGTAAATACGCACACGGTAAATAAACGCAACGGTAATTACGCACACGGTAAATACGCACACGGTAAAGACGCATACCGTAAATATGCACACAGTAAATACGCACACGGTAAATACGCACACGGTAAATACGCACACGGTAAATACGCACACGGTAAATACGCACACGGTAAATACGCACACGCTAAATACGCACACGGTAAATATGCACACGGTAAACACGCACACGGTAAATACGCACACAGTAAGTACGCACACGGTAAATACGCACAAGGTAAATACGCACACGGTAAATACGCACACGGTAAATACGCACACGGTAAATACGCACACGGTAAATACGCACACGGTAAATACGCACACGGTAAACACGCACACGGTAAATACGCACACGGTAAATACGCACACGGTAATTATGCACACGGTGAATACGCACACGGTAAATACGCACAAAGTAAACACGCACACGGTAAATACGCACAAAGTAAATACGTACACAGTAAATACGTACACATTAAATGCGCACACAGTAAATGCGCACACATTATATACGCACACAGTAAATACGCACACAGTAAATACGCACACAGTAAATACGCACACAGTAAGTACGCACACAGTAAATACGCACACAGTAAATACGCACACAGTAAATACGCACACAGTAAATACGCACACAGTAATTACGCGCACAGTAAATATGCGCACAGTAAATACGCACACGGTAAATACGCACACAGTAAATACGCACACAGTAAATACGCACACAGTAAATACGCACACAGTAAATACGCACACAGTAAACACGCACACAGTAAATACGCACACAGTAAATACGCACACAGTAAATACGCACACAGTATAAACACACACAGTAAACACGCACACAGTAAATACGCACACAGTAAATACGCAGACAGTAAATACGCACACAGTAAATACTCACGCAGTAAATACGCACACGGTAAATACTCACACATTAAATACGCACACGGTAATTACGCACACGGTAAATACGCACACGGTAAATACGCACACGGTAAATACGCACACAGAAAATACGCACACAGTAAATACACACACAGTAAATACGCACACAGTAAATACGCACACAGTAAATACGCACACGGTAAATACGCACAGATTAAATACGCACACGGTAAATACGCACACGGTAAATACTCACACGGTAAATACGCACACGGTAAATACGCACACGGTAAATACGCACACGGTAAATACGCACACGGTAAATACGCAAACGGTAAATACGCACACGGTAAATACGCACACTGTAAATACGCACACGGTAACTACGCACACGGTAAATACGCACACGGTAAATACGCACACGGTAAATACGCACACGGTAAATACACACACGGTAAATAAGCACACGGTAAATACTCACACGGTAAATACGCACACGGTAAATACGCACACGGTAAATACGCACACGGTAAATACGCACACGGTAAATACGCACACGGTAAATACGCACACGGTAAATACGCACACGGTAAATACGCACACGGTAAATACGCACACGGTAAATACGCACACGGTAAATACGCACACGGTAAATACACACACGGTAAATACGCACACGGTAAATACTCACACGGTAAATACGCACACGGTAAATACGCACACGGTAAATACGCACACGGTAAATACGCACACGGTAAATACGCACACGGTAAATACGCACACGGTAAATACGCACACGGTAAATACGCACACGGTAAGAACGCACGCGGTAAATACGCACACGGTAAAGACGCACACGGTAAATACGCACACGGTAAATACGCACACGGTAAATACGCACACGGTAAATACGCACACGGTAAATACGCACACAGAAAATACGCACACAGTAAATACGCACACAGTAAATACGCACACAGTAAATACGCACACAGTAAATACGCACACAGTAAATACGCAGATTAAATACGCACACGGTAAATACGCACACAGTAAACACGCACACAGTAAATACGCACACTAAATACGCACACAGTGAATACGTACACAGTAAATACGCACACAGTGAATACGCACACAGTGAATACGCACAGTGAACACGCACACAGTAAATACGCACACAGTAAATACGCACACAGTAAATACGAACACAGTAAATACGCACACAGTAAATAGGCACACAGTAAATACGCACACAGTAAATACGCCCACAGTAAATACGCACACAATAAATACGCACACAACAAATACGCACACAGTAGATACGCACTAAGTAAATACGCACACAGTAAGTACGCACACAGTAAATACGCACACAGTAAATACGCACACAGTAAATACGCACACAGTAAGTACGCACACAGTAAATACGCACACAGTAAATACGCACGCGGTAAATACGCACACGGTAAATACGCACACGGTACATACGCACACGGTAAACACGCAAACGGTAAATACGCACACTGTAAATACGCACACGGTAAGTACGCACACGGTAAATACGCACACGGTAAATACGCACACGGTAAATACGCACACGGTAAACACGCACACGGTAAACACGCACACGGTAAACACGCACACGGTAAATACGCACACGGTTAATACGCACACGGTAAATACGCACAAGGTAAATACGCACACGGTAAGTACGCACACGGTAAGTACGCACACGGTGTGTACGCACACGGTAAATACGCACACGGTAAATAGGCACACTTTAAATACGCACACGGTAAAAACGCACACGGTAAATACGCACACGGTAAATACGCACACGGTAAATACGCACACGGTAAATACGCACACGGTAAATACGCACACGGTAAATTCGCACACGGTAAATACGCACACGGTAAATACGCACACGGTAAATGCGCACACGGTAAGTACGCACACCGTATATACGCACACGGTAAATACGCACACGGTAAATACGCACACGGGAAATACGCACACAGTAAATACGCACACTGTAAATACGCACACGGTAAATACCACACAGTAAATACGCAAACAGTAAAAACGCACACAGTAAATACGCACACAGTAAATACGCACACAGTAAATACGCACACAGTAACTACGCACACAGTAAATACGCACACAGTAAATACGCACACAGTAAACACACACACAGTAAACACGCACACAGTAAACACGCACACAGTAAACACGCACACAACAAACACGCACACAGTAAACACGCACACAGTATACACGCACACGGTAAACACGCACACGGTAAACACGCACAGGGTAAACACGCACACGGTAAATACGCACACGGTAAATGCGCACACGGTAAATACGCACACTGTAAATACGCACACAGTAAATACGCACAGGGTAAATACGCACACGGTAAATTTTCACACGGTAGATACGCACACGGTAAATACGCACACGGTAAATACGCACACGGTAAATACGCACACGGTAAATACGCACACCGTAAATACGCACACGGTAAATACGCACACGGTAAATACGCACACGGTAATTACGCACACGGTATAGACGCACACGGTAAATACGCACACGGTAGATACGCAAACGGTTGATACGCACACGGTAAATACGCACACTGTAAATACGCACACGGTAAACACCACACAGTAAATACGCACACAGTAAATACGCACACAGTAAATACGCACACAGTAAATACGCACACGGTATATACGCACACGGTAAATACGCACACGGTAAATACGCACACGGTAAATACGCACACGGTAAACACGCACACGGTAAATACGCACACGATAAGTACGCACACGGTATATACGCACACGGTAAATACGCACACGGTAAATACGCACACAGTAAATACGCACACAGTAAATACGCACACAGTTAATACGCACACAGTAAATACGCACAAAGTAAATACGCACACTCTAAATACGCACACAGTAAATACGCACACAGTGAATACGCACACAGTAAATACTCACACAGTAAATACGCACACAGTAAATACGCACACAGTAAATACGCACACAGTAAATACGCACACAGTAAATACGCACACAGTAAATACGCACACAGTAAATACGCACACAGTAAATACGCACACAGTAAATACGCACACAGTAAATACGCACACAGTAAATACGCACACAGTAAATACGCACACAGTAAATACGCACACAGTAAATACGCACACAGTAAATACGCACACAGTAAATACGAACACAGTAAATACGCACACAGTAAATAGGCACACAGTAAATACGCACACAGTAAATACGCCCACAGTAAATACGCACACAGTAAATACGCACACAACAAATACGCACACAGTAGATACGCACTAAGTAAATACGCACACAGTAAGTACGCACACAGTAAATACGCACACAGTAAATACGCACACAGTAAATACGCACACAGTAAATACGCACGCAGTAAATACGCACACAGTAAATACGCACACAGTAAATACACACACGGTAAATACGCACACGGTAAATACGCACACGGTAAATACGCACACGGTAAACACGCACACGGTAAATACGCACACTGTAAATACGCACACGGTAAGTACGCACACGGTAAATATGCACACGGTAAATACGCACACGGTAAACACGCACACGGTAAATACGCACACGGTAAGTACGCACACGGTAAGTACGCACACGGTATGTACGCACATGGTAAATACGCACACGGTAAATAGGCACACTTTAAATACGCACACGGTAAAAACGCACACGGTAAATACGCACACGGTAAATACGCACAGGGTAAATACGCACACGGTAAATTTGCACACGGTTAATACGCACATGGTAAATACGCACATGGTAAATACGCACACGGTAAATACGCACACGGTAAATACGCACACCGTAAATACGCACACGGTAAATACGCACATGGTAAATACGCACACGGTAATTACGCACGCGGTATATACGCACACGGTAAATACGCACACGGTAGATACGCAAACGGTTGATACGCACACGGTAAATACGCACACTGTAAATACGCACACGGTAAATACGCACACGGTAAATTTGCACACGGTAAATACGCACACAGAAAATACGCACACAGTAAATACGCACACAGTAAATACGCACACAGTAAATACGCACAAAGTAAACACGCACACGGTAAATACGCACAAAGTAAATACGTACACAGTAAATACGTACACATTAAATGCGCACACAGTAAATGCGCACACATTAAATACGCACACAGTAAATACGCACACAGTAAATACGCACAGAGTAAATACGCACACGGTAAATACGCACACGGTAAATACGCACACGGTAATTACGCACACGGTAAATACGCACACGGTAAATACGCAGACAGTAAATACTCACACAGTAAATACTGACGCAGTAAATACGCACACGGTAAATACTCACACGGTAAATACGCACACGGTAATTACGCACACGGTAAATACGCACACGGTAAATTTGCACACGGTAAATACGCACACAGAAAATACGCACACAGTAAATACGCACACAGTAAATACGCACACAGTAAATACGCACAAAGTAAACACGCACACGGTAAATACGCACAAAGTAAATACGTACACAGTAAATACGTACACATTAAATGCGCACACAGTAAATGCGCACACATTAAATACGCACACAGTAAATACGCACACAGTAAATACGCACAGAGTAAATACGCACACGGTAAATACGCACACGGTAAATACGCACACGGTAATTACGCACACGGTAAATACGCACACGGTAAATACGCACACGGTAAATACGCACACGGTAAATACGCACACAGTAAACACGCACACAGTAAATACACACACAGTAAACACGCACACAGTAAATACGCACACAGTAAATACGCACACAGTAAATACGCACACAGTGAATACGCACACAGTAAATACGCACACAGTAAACACGCACACAGTAAATACGCACACAGTAAATACGCACACAGTAAATACGCACAAAGTAAATACGCACACGGTAAATACGCACACGGTAAATCTGCACACGGTAAATACGCACACGGTAAATACGCACACGGTAAATACGCACACGGTAAATAAACGCAACGGTAATTACGCACACGGTAAATACGCACACGGTAAAGACGCATACCGTAAATATGCACACAGTAAATACGCACACGGTAAATACGCACACGGTAAATACGCACACGGTAAATACGCACACGGTAAATACGCACACGGTAAATACGCACACGCTAAATACGCACACGGTAAATATGCACACGGTAAACACGCACACGGTAAATACGCACACAGTAAGTACGCACACGGTAAATACGCACAAGGTAAATACGCACACGGTAAATACGCACACGGTAAATACGCACACGGTAAATACGCACACGGTAAATACGCACACGGTAAATACGCACACGGTAAACACGCACACGGTAAATACGCACACGGTAAATACGCACACGGTAAATATGCACACGGTGAATACGCACACGGTAAATACGCACAAAGTAAACACGCACACGGTAAATACGCACAAAGTAAATACGTACACAGTAAATACGTACACATTAAATGCGCACACAGTAAATGCGCACACATTATATACGCACACAGTAAATACGCACACAGTAAATACGCACACAGTAAATACGCACACAGTAAGTACGCACACAGTAAATACGCACACAGTAAATACGCACACAGTAAATACGCACACAGTAAATACGCACACAGTAATTACGCGCACAGTAAATATGCGCACAGTAAATACGCACACGGTAAATACGCACACAGTAAATACGCACACAGTAAATACGCACACAGTAAATACGCACACAGTAAATACGCACACAGTAAACACGCACACAGTAAATACGCACACAGTAAATACGCACACAGTAAATACGCACACAGTATAAACACACACAGTAAACACGCACACAGTAAATACGCACACAGTAAATACGCAGACAGTAAATACGCACACAGTAAATACTCACGCAGTAAATACGCACACGGTAAATACTCACACATTAAATACGCACACGGTAATTACGCACACGGTAAATACGCACACGGTAAATACGCACACGGTAAATACGCACACAGAAAATACGCACACAGTAAATACACACACAGTAAATACGCACACAGTAAATACGCACACAGTAAATACGCACACGGTAAATACGCACAGATTAAATACGCACACGGTAAATACGCACACGGTAAATACTCACACGGTAAATACGCACACGGTAAATACGCACACGGTAAATACGCACACGGTAAATACGCACACGGTAAATACGCAAACGGTAAATACGCACACGGTAAATACGCACACTGTAAATACGCACACGGTAACTACGCACACGGTAAATACGCACACGGTAAATACGCACACGGTAAATACGCACACGGTAAATACACACATGGTAAATAGGCACACGGTAAATACTCACACGGTAAATACGCACACGGTAAATACGCACACGGTAAATACGCACACGGTAAATACGCACACGGTAAATACGCACACGGTAAATACGCACACGGTAAATACGCACACGGTAAATACGCACACGGTAAATACGCACACGGTAAATACGCACACGGTAAATACGCACACGGTAAATACACACACGGTAAATACGCACACGGTAAATACTCACACGGTAAATACGCACACGGTAAATACGCACACGGTAAATACGCACACGGTAAATACGCACACGGTAAATACGCACACGGTAAATACGCACACGGTAAATACGCACACGGTAAATACGCACACGGTAAGAACGCACGCGGTAAATACGCACACGGTAAAGACGCACACGGTAAATACGCACACGGTAAATACGCACACGGTAAATACGCACACGGTAAATACGCACACGGTAAATACGCACACAGAAAATACGCACACAGTAAATACGCACACAGTAAATACGCACACAGTAAATACGCACACAGTAAATACGCACACAGTAAATACGCAGATTAAATACGCACACGGTAAATACGCACACAGTAAACACGCACACAGTAAATACGCACACTAAATACGCACACAGTGAATACGTACACAGTAAATACGCACACAGTGAATACGCACACAGTGAATACGCACAGTGAACACGCACACAGTAAATACGCACACAGTAAATACGCACACAGTAAATACGAACACAGTAAATACGCACACAGTAAATAGGCACACAGTAAATACGCACACAGTAAATACGCCCACAGTAAATACGCACACAATAAATACGCACACAACAAATACGCACACAGTAGATACGCACTAAGTAAATACGCACACAGTAAGTACGCACACAGTAAATACGCACACAGTAAATACGCACACAGTAAATACGCACACAGTAAGTACGCACACAGTAAATACGCACACAGTAAATACGCACACGGTAAATACGCACACGGTAAATACGCACACGGTACATACGCACACGGTAAACACGCAAACGGTAAATACGCACACTGTAAATACGCACACGGTAAGTACGCACACGGTAAATACGCACACGGTAAATACGCACACGGTAAATACGCACACGGTAAACACGCACACGGTAAACACGCACACGGTAAACACGCACACGGTAAATACGCACACGGTTAATACGCACACGGTAAATACGCACAAGGTAAATACGCACACGGTAAGTACGCACACGGTAAATACGCACACGGTAAATACGCACACGGTAAATACGCACACGGTAAACACGCACACGGTAAATACGCACACGGTAAATACGCACACGGTAAATACGCACACGGTGAATACGCACACGGTAAATACGCACAAAGTAAACACGCACACGGTAAATACGCACAAAGTAAATACGTACACAGTAAATACGTACACATTAAATGCGCACACAGTAAATGCGCACACATTAAATACGCACACAGTAAATACGCACACAGTAAATACGCACAGAGTAAATACGCACACGGTAAATACGCACACGGTAAATACGCACACGGTAATTACGCACACGGTAAATACGCACACGGTAAATACGCACACGGTAAATACGCACACGGTAAATACGCACACAGTAAACACGCACACAGTAAATACGCACACAGTAAATACGCACACAGTAAATACGCACACAGTAAATACGCACACAGTAATTATGCACACAGTAAATACGCACACAGTAAATACGCACACAGTAAAAACGCGCACAGTAAATATGCGCACAGTAAATACGCGCACAGTAAATACGCACACGGTAAATACGCACACGGTAAATACGCACACAGTAAATACGCACACAGTAAATACGCACACAGTAAATACGCACACATTAAATACGCACACAGTAAATACGCACACAGTAAATACGCACACAGTAAATACGCACAAAGTAAATACGCACACAGTATATACACACACAGTAAACACGCACACAGTAAATACGCACACAGTAAATACGCAGACAGTAAATACTCACACAGTAAATACTGACGCAGTAAATACGCACACGGTAAATACTCACACGGTAAATACGCACACGGTAATTACGCACACGGTAAATACGCACACGGTAAATTTGCACACGGTAAATACGCACACAGAAAATACGCACACAGTAAATACGCACACAGTAAATACGCACACAGTAAATACGCACAAAGTAAACACGCACACGGTAAATACGCACAAAGTAAATACGTACACAGTAAATACGTACACATTAAATGCGCACACAGTAAATGCGCACACATTAAATACGCACACAGTAAATACGCACACAGTAAATACGCACAGAGTAAATACGCACACGGTAAATACGCACACGGTAAATACGCACACGGTAATTACGCACACGGTAAATACGCACACGGTAAATACGCACACGGTAAATACGCACACGGTAAATACGCACACAGTAAACACGCACACAGTAAATACGCACACAGTAAACACGCACACAGTAAATACGCACACAGTAAATACGCACACAGTAAATACGCACACAGTGAATACGCACACAGTAAATACGCACACAGTAAACACGCACACAGTAAATACGCACACAGTAAATACGCACACAGTAAATACGCACAAAGTAAATACGCACACGGTAAATACGCACACGGTAAATCTGCACACGGTAAATACGCACACGGTAAATACGCACACGGTAAATACGCACACGGTAAATAAACGCAACGGTAATTACGCACACGGTAAATACGCACACGGTAAAGACGCATACCGTAAATATGCACACAGTAAATACGCACACGGTAAATACGCACACGGTAAATACGCACACGGTAAATACGCACACGGTAAATACGCACACGGTAAATACGCACACGCTAAATACGCACACGGTAAATATGCACACGGTAAACACGCACACGGTAAATACGCACACAGTAAGTACGCACACGGTAAATACGCACAAGGTAAATACGCACACGGTAAATACGCACACGGTAAATACGCACACGGTAAATACGCACACGGTAAATACGCACACGGTAAATACGCACACGGTAAACACGCACACGGTAAATACGCACACGGTAAATACGCACACGGTAATTATGCACACGGTGAATACGCACACGGTAAATACGCACAAAGTAAACACGCACACGGTAAATACGCACAAAGTAAATACGTACACAGTAAATACGTACACATTAAATGCGCACACAGTAAATGCGCACACATTATATACGCACACAGTAAATACGCACACAGTAAATACGCACACAGTAAATACGCACACAGTAAGTACGCACACAGTAAATACGCACACAGTAAATACGCACACAGTAAATACGCACACAGTAAATACGCACACAGTAATTACGCGCACAGTAAATATGCGCACAGTAAATACGCACACGGTAAATACGCACACAGTAAATACGCACACAGTAAATACGCACACAGTAAATACGCACACAGTAAATACGCACACAGTAAACACGCACACAGTAAATACGCACACAGTAAATACGCACACAGTAAATACGCACACAGTATAAACACACACAGTAAACACGCACACAGTAAATACGCACACAGTAAATACGCAGACAGTAAATACGCACACAGTAAATACTCACGCAGTAAATACGCACACGGTAAATACTCACACATTAAATACGCACACGGTAATTACGCACACGGTAAATACGCACACGGTAAATACGCACACGGTAAATACGCACACAGAAAATACGCACACAGTAAATACACACACAGTAAATACGCACACAGTAAATACGCACACAGTAAATACGCACACGGTAAATACGCACAGATTAAATACGCACACGGTAAATACGCACACGGTAAATACTCACACGGTAAATACGCACACGGTAAATACGCACACGGTAAATACGCACACGGTAAATACGCACACGGTAAATACGCAAACGGTAAATACGCACACGGTAAATACGCACACTGTAAATACGCACACGGTAACTACGCACACGGTAAATACGCACACGGTAAATACGCACACGGTAAATACGCACACGGTAAATACACACACGGTAAATAAGCACACGGTAAATACTCACACGGTAAATACGCACACGGTAAATACGCACACGGTAAATACGCACACGGTAAATACGCACACGGTAAATACGCACACGGTAAATACGCACACGGTAAATACGCACACGGTAAATACGCACACGGTAAATACGCACACGGTAAATACGCACACGGTAAATACGCACACGGTAAATACACACACGGTAAATACGCACACGGTAAATACTCACACGGTAAATACGCACACGGTAAATACGCACACGGTAAATACGCACACGGTAAATACGCACACGGTAAATACGCACACGGTAAATACGCACACGGTAAATACGCACACGGTAAATACGCACACGGTAAGAACGCACGCGGTAAATACGCACACGGTAAAGACGCACACGGTAAATACGCACACGGTAAATACGCACACGGTAAATACGCACACGGTAAATACGCACACGGTAAATACGCACACAGAAAATACGCACACAGTAAATACGCACACAGTAAATACGCACACAGTAAATACGCACACAGTAAATACGCACACAGTAAATACGCAGATTAAATACGCACACGGTAAATACGCACACAGTAAACACGCACACAGTAAATACGCACACTAAATACGCACACAGTGAATACGTACACAGTAAATACGCACACAGTGAATACGCACACAGTGAATACGCACAGTGAACACGCACACAGTAAATACGCACACAGTAAATACGCACACAGTAAATACGAACACAGTAAATACGCACACAGTAAATAGGCACACAGTAAATACGCA
>CALYOO010000608.1:0-19750 GCA_945261195.1 Cryptosula pallasiana
TCTAAAACCGTTGCGGTCGCCGTGTAATATGAACAAAAGCATTGTTATAAAAATTTGTCCCGGAAAATTCGCGATTTTTTTTCAAGTCCAAAAAATCATGTTTTTTTCTATATCTTTCAAACTAAAGCTCACAGAGACACAAATCCAATTGCTATAGCTAGAGTAGTCTACCGCGCACAGATGTGACTATGAACATTTTCCTCATTCCAGTCATAGACTTGGGAAAATGCCTTTAAATTTTCGACTTTTTATCCAAAATCTACCACGTCCCTGAGGGGCATCGACATATTGTTATAGGACTATAAAATAGACTGAGGAGTTAGGATTTGAATGGTGTATTATTATTGGAGTGTGTTCAATGCATTTTGATAATATGAAGGTTTTTCAAAAAGACGCCCAAACTAAAATTATTTTTCATCCTAGCCAAATATAAATTAGCCTAACCACAACCATTGCAAACACATCGCGGGCTTATCATGTGCGCCGCGTGTTTTAAGTAAATAATGGGTTTACAGCAAACGCTACGGTTAGTAGTCGCGGCTATTTATTTGTTATCATTAGCGTTTTAATTTATTCTGGTTCATAATTAATCTAATAATATATCTGTTAATCCAGAAAAAAAAACATCATTGAATGATAACAGCTAGTGGTAATAAATATGATATAGCAAAAATGTAAGGTCATCAATAATAACCATTAGTTTTAATTATTATTTATTAATTATTGAAATTTTATATTAAATTCATTTATTATTATTTATGATTATTAAATTAATTACAAGATTTCTGATGATGGCACCTGTCTATATCAACTGAGATACAGAACTTGTTGTTTTTTTGTGCAGTCCAGCTACTTCTACAAAATAATGTTATACATACAGCCAATGCAAAGCATTTATAATAATAATTGGTACATATACATGGTATAATTATTGAGGCGTACGCATGATATATATTATATATAACATCATGCGTCGCTTCATGCGTGCGTCACCACTAATTGCCTGGCAAAAAACAAAGACATTTACCATGCATTTTTTTACCTAAAAGTACATTTGGTAAAACTTGTTTTTACAGTTAACTATTGATGTGACAATAGCATATTTGGTCCCATTGTATCCACAACATATTTTGCTACCCACTGAAACTATTTAAAAAATTTTCAGAAAAATTTGACATAACTGTTTAGACTATCTAGATGATGATGATGAAGAGTAACCAAATCAAATATTTGAAACAAATCATTTTTCAAACATTTGAGTCACCAAATATTTGAATCTCAGTGATTTGGTCACAGCTCTGATAACAATTAATAATAATTACATTAAAAAAAAATATTTATTAATTTATTAATTAATAATATTTATTAAATTATTAATTAAATTAATAATAATAATAATGTATGTTTTTTTCAAATAAGTTAATTAATTATAATAAATGAAATAATTATCATTACTATTTGACAATCATTTCACAGATTAATAATAAATATGTAAGAGTTTGTCAAAGCTTAAGACAATGATCATCAACAACAATGAATAAGTTTTGATAGAATTTTCATTTTTAATAATTGCAGTCCTGCACGTGTTGTTACATTCGTGGGTGCAAAATCACAATCTGATCTGTGATTGGTCAGTTCACGACGAAAAAGTCACGCTCACAGCTGTTTGTAGCCTCAGATTCTCCTAACTGCGATGATTTAGTATTTCATTTCATCGGCATAATCCAATTCATACTGAAACAACAGGCTTGTTCTGTCGACAAAGTGAAACCACCGCGCAAGGAGGTTAGGAGGTGCGCAACAGCATCATTTCAGTGTTTTCATAATAATAATAATGAACTGTTAGTAAATCGTTGTGCACCATTATTAATCTTCTTTTGCAAGGACTATCAAAATAAGGGTGCAAATATCCTTGTCCTTCTGAAGTTTTCACTAGTCATTATATTATACGGATATCATCAAATAATAATATTATTATTATTATTAATTATAAATAATAATAATTATTGTTATTATTGTTAAATCACTCACTATGTATAAGATAGAAGCTCCAGCACAACCACCACGCACTGTACTGTAGCCACTTCAAAAGTGTCTTCCTAGCTTTCTGATCCTTCCAGCTATTTACAATCCTTTAGCTACCCTTAACCTTCACTAATCCAATAACTACATAACACACGATTATTATAACAATTATTATTATGGACCATCTTTTCTCTCGATGGTCGCTGGCGGTTAGTTACAAACGGTAGCAGTACCTGAGTAGTAGTAAGTATCTTGCTTACTACTATTACTACTCAGGTACTGCCAGACTTGCCAACCTGGGAGTGGGGAATTGAGTGAGAATTAGGTTTGGGGCAAACTTCATGCGCAAAATTTGATGAATGGGGCAATATGCATTAATAAAAGCTAAATGCAAGGTGGGTTACTACAACCAGCTAATGCAACATGTCATATTACGTATGGATGGATAGCCTACAGTGGCAGATCTGGAAATGTGTGAAAGAAAACCCACTTTAGCTTCTTTCAAAGCATAATGCTCTTCCTTTTAAATGATTTGCTCCTCTTTGAAACAAAATTGGCACCCCTATAAATTATGTTGAAAAACAGCTATGGCACACTGTGGACACACAGGATTCTGGCACTATTTTGCAAGTTTCAAAGAAAGTATATAGCAGACTGTGTATAGCACAGGGCTACTACTGTAAAAAGCTGTTGGGTTTTTGGCCACTTTTAGGGAATTAATGTTGTCTTACAAAACACAACATAATAAAGTTCTCAAAGGTGGCTCAAACCCACCAATATTCTGCTGTAGGCCTGTGTAAAATACCTATGGATTAAACTTAGGTAACAACAATACTTTCAATAAAGTTTTTCAAAAATATTAAATGGAAAGGTATATTTCATTCATGATGGTGCTATAATAGTAATATCAATTATTATAATTGATTATATTCATTCATATTATTATTTAATAATTATAAATAATCGTCAATTGTTTTTATGTGGATTTTTCTATGTAAAGAGTTTTTCGTGCATGCAGTGCTTGGTTTAAAAGTTCTTGCAATTTCATTGGTTGTTGGTTTCTCATAAATGGGTGTGTCCATAAATACTGATGGGACATTTGGAGAAGTTTTTCAAGTCTTGAGCCTTCATATAGCGACCAATACTTGCATATTTTAGTGTTCTAAATACAGAATTTCGTCAGCTTTCTAATGATGCAAAGAAAAATCATTTAGCGTTAACAGACCGCGAACAAAATGTATTCCAAGTGGTAACTGATGGGACGTCAGAAAATGTTGAATTTCAGTATACCTATACTATATGTGAAAATCTTGTGATTTGACTTGAGATTTGAAAGTATGCAGGGTACATTATGCTTGACAGATGTTAAGCTTTCCAAATAGCTAAGTTTTTAAGCTTTAGGTCCACATCAGGGCATCTGGTATTCAATTGAAGCTACTACTGATGGGACGACTTTTTACTACTGATGGGACACTTCTGAAAGATATTCAATAACGAACTGCAATACAAGGTGTACATTTCAGATTTTATTTATAAAAAAGCATAATGTGTACCTAGACTTTGTTTTGCACAAAAAATACAATAGAATAGTGATTAAACTCAGATTTAGATCAAGTTAGCACAACGAGTAAAATAGTAATATGAATGCCAAAGATGATGGCCTTTACTAATAAAGTGAAATAGCACAACTCAAAACAATTGCACTTCCTAAATAGACAAAAGTTTTTAATCTACAAAATGAAGGTTTTCTTTAAAACCATAATTCTCTCTCTTGTTGAGGGATGGGCAAGCAAGTAGTTTGACTATGCGGCTCGATTCTACCCAAGAAATGTCGTTTGGCTTCAGAACAAATGTAATTTCAGTGGAGGCTACCCGTTTCAAGAATTGAAGTTCAATTTCCTCCTCGTCAACAGTTTTGACTACAGCCACATACGAACGATTGTTCTTTTTTGCTACTGGTAAATCAACCAATACAAGGTTACCGGGTAGAGTTTCTGCATTAATTGCAGACCCGGTAGCGTTGGCAGTACCACTAACGTCAGTCTCAGCTTCTTTGCTGACCGTGTTGTTGATTTGATCAAGTACAGGATCTTTGGCAAAACTATGAGTTTCGACTATCAGACCTGTGCTGACCCGGCTATGTCTTACTTGAACTGCGCTGCAGGGTACCTAGTGGTGCACATTTTGTGTTCTTTTCAACGATGAAACATCCCATTTTTTATCAAGAAACTGTTTGTTACCAATTATCTCCTCAGGTTTTACAACTATAATAGTGACAGAAGTTTTAGAGGCTTTGCATGTTAGTGCAAAGTCATCAGCATTTTCCACAACAGCTTTTTTGCTCAAAACCGAATTTCTCACAGTTCTTTTTAAAGCACCACCAAGGCCATCAACCGATCCTTTGCCGTGCGACGTAGCAAAGAAATTCCATTCAAAATGGTCTAGATCATAGGCTGTTTGGTACCACCACAAGTTCGCAAAAAGAAATCGGTTTTTAAACTGGGCAGCGGATCCAGCAGTAAACACTTTGATTTTGGTAACCAAGTTGTACTCATTTTTTATCAATTTCAGCAGCCGACAAAGATATTCGTGAACAGCATACTTGTCATGTGATAAATGGTCACTGAGCACGCATACACTGCGGACACCTTTGATGGTCCAGAAACAACATGTGAAAAGAGTTACTTGACTGTGTATGCCCAGTGAGCAGACTGTATTTCATCTTGGTGCAAAGTCTGGTAATTTTCACTGAAATCAACTTGGATCACCGCGTCCTTTTCAGAAAGCGCCGATTTGCAACTCTCAAAGTAAGATGCTTGAGCATCTTTTGTATAGCAGTGTGTCAAAAACTGACTCCACTGATTAACCAATCTATCAATTAGCTCAGTTACCATTCCCTCATATCGTACTTTCTGCACTCGCTTTTCTACAGTTTGTCACTGAAACCAAACTACTTGCTTGTCTTGCTCTGGAATGGCAGATAGATAAAACTCAGCAACAGATTTGCATTCAGAGCACTTAGAATTAGACATGTTCATGCACACCTGGTTCTTTCTATCACAAATGGTGGCATTGATGAGCTCTCTATCAGACACAGGGAGTTCGGGAGCACATTTAGAAAGAACAGAAACACATAACAGCACGTTTTCATGAATTGCACAAACGCATACATTTTGAGACATATCGTTTATAGGGAGTACATGAGCTGGTCTCAGTTGACAAAACTTGGTTCTACCAATAGGATGACTCTCACCACCACCGTCTTGAGTAAATACCAATAAATTCCTTTAAATTGTCTGCAATACTTCAAAGAACACTAACAAACATTTAATTATAGGTGTAGGTGAATTGGCGATGCACCAAGACACATAATTAAGGGGTTAGAGTGAGTAAATTCATTGTTTCGATTGAGGCTATAGCTGTCCCATCAGTTACCTTGTCCCATCAGTAGATTAATATCTCAGACACTACTAGGTTTGGAGACCTGATTTTTGGTACAGACATGGCCAACAAGTAACTTACTTTGCATCCATAAGTTTTTTTTACTTGAACCAAAATTATAGTGGTAGGATAAATTATTCTACCTTTTTGACTACTGATGGGACAATTGGGGGCTAGTTGAGAAAATTGGGATATGTTTAATACAAAAGATATATTCTCACTTGTTGTTTGAGATAATGATATCAAACAGCTTCAAGAGTGAAATTTATTTGCTGCCCATTCACTAGTGTAATATAATTTAGGTGAAATCTATGTTCAAAAAACATGTAAAAAAATGTTTAAAAAGTTAGAGTTCATTAGACCAACTTCTAGCTCTGATATTACAAGTAATATTCACATGAGTGAAAAAATCCTCTTAAATTTTATCATTTTCATATATGTGTATTATTAGCTCTTAAAATTTTGAGTTGGCTGAATGAGTTTTAAATTTTTCTTAAAAAGTTCTTTATTTATGGACAGACCCAAATACAAATGACTGCAGTTGAGAGCATGGCAAAGTATTAGCAAATGTGTCCGTATCTAGTGTTCTGAACCAAAAGTCACCATGCCAGTATTTGTGGTAACCTGTATTTCAGAAGTGTTAGATCACCTGAAACAATACAAAATAAAAAATTGTGTCAAGTATGTAAGCCTAAATGGCAGCCTTAGAAAAATAATCACCCATACTTTTAATACAGCAAGTTCAACTCCTTCCACTACTAGTATTAGCAGTCATGATATTAACGAAAGTTCAGCAACCACAGCATCCTTACCCAGCTACCACAACAAGCAACTCCCATTTCAGACTGTCTAACTGGTGAGTTATAAACTTGAAATAACTTGCCCTTAAGTTTATGATGTTCAAAATAATAAAAGACGAACATTAGTTATAAAACAATAACCAACTTTCCTTAATAGATTTATTGATACATTCTCCAGGTAATAAGAAGTATATTACGTATACTGATGTTGATTTTGTGAGTGAATGATGCTTTTTGTATTTTCAAAAACTTGACAAAATAATCGAAGTCACTCAATAAACCCCCAATAAACTAACAAGTTAATATTATAGTTAATTTTTTGATACTTTTTTGCTGCAAAGTGTATAGACCATCATCACTCACTGGCCAACTGTGATACTGGAGTAAGTAAGATGTGTATGTTCTTGCACCTGTTAGAACATATATATCTTAACGCATCATCATTGATTGAACCTTCCGCAATATTCTGTGTAGGCCTGTGGTATCGAGTGTAAATAAATGACAATAAATAATTATAATTTATTTATTATTGATTGATGTGCACTTGCATACACGGTCACAGTGGTGAACACAGCATGTGAGTTTTGTTGAAATGATCTGTAGTAACAAGTAAATATCTAAAAATTATTATATCAATATGATAATTAATGTAAATTATTTACTTTCAGCTTTGTTATAGAGTTGAAGAAACGCCGAGTAGTATGTAATGAAAACTTATATGAGTAATATTTTGTTAACTATTTTTCTCTCAATAAATCCAGATGTTGTTGCTCATATATAAACCTCAATTTGCTTTATATCCAGATAGTAATGTAATCTTTCTTATACTATACATACAGACCATTAGCCTGCCTGTGTTGTCAAGCCTGTAGTCAACAATTGCAAATCTATGCATACTTACTAGAGGCAAAGTAAACATGTTTTGATTGCACATGTGCTACTATTAGTAAACAAAGGTGTTGACCAATCAACATATAGTCGGATTTTAACCAATCACTGCGTGCACAAAAAACTCTTTACATAAAAAAAATCTGTATTTTGTAATTAAATTATTGTATTATAATTTTATCGTTTTAATTGAATTAATTAATATGATATATGATATACTAATATGATTAATATAATTTATTAATAATAAAAATAATTATTAGTAGTGTACAGGATTTTTTGTGTCTGGGTGGTAGCCACCTGTACACTCTCCCGATTTGCTCTGTCTCGACCCTAAGTCAGTGCTCAATAATGTGCTATTATTGTTTCAGGGTGCGTACATTGGCTTGTACAGTTTCGTGTGCAACCGAATCTGGTGTGGAGTGAGTGCAATAATTATCTGGTAATTATTGGCTGCATCCGAACATGTCTATGTTCGACAATAATTGCGCTGTAATTATTGTTTAGTTTAGAGTTTGTTGCGAACTGTGGCTTCGGACAATAATGGTGCTGAGATTATTGTCTAGTTTATAGTTTGTTACGAACTGTTATCTCTGACAATAATTGTGCAGGAATTATTTAGGGTCGAATCTGACTCAGTCGAGATCGACAATAATTACACTGGAATTATTGGTGTGCTAAGTGGTCCCGAACTCTCAGAGTTCGTACCGTTATGATGAGTCGAACTATTAGGGCACTAGGCGTTGTGTTGTAATCCTCACCTCAGGTGAGGGTATACACAGTGATAGGGCGAACCGTTCTCACTTTCCACCTTAGCTTCGTGCTTGCTAACAGTCGACCAGGTCAGCGCTTGTAGTTTTGGTGCTCCTAGCTGTGCTTGCTTCTGAGAGAGAGAATCATCTGAGAGTCAGGCTAACTCTGAACTTTATTGTGCAAACATGAATTTAAATACAGAGTAGGCGGGTTCAAGTTAACAACCACGCCTGGGAAAAACATTGGTGCAAGCCACGCCTTGCCCTTACATCAGCTCCAAAATGTAATAATTAAAACCGTGGAAAAATATAATATACAGTAAATAATTATTTGGGTACGAGATAGAACGCACAAAATAGACTCTAGCAACATGGGCACAGGTAAACAATAGAACGCTGACATAGACATAGACAATGAGTACGTATTGAGATATAATGGTAGACGTTGCGTAGACAGAGAGTTACATGTGAGTTCTAGGCTTAAATCTTACACAATAGAATTACACAATGAGAGAAAGTCTCAGCCGATAATTGCGAGAGATTGTCTTAGGATAATAATAAACGTGAGAGAGTACTGGCGTCCCTCACAATAGGTATAAAACAATGACTTTAAAGATAAATGTTGATGATAAATAATAATAATGATAATAATTATCATTACTTAATAATAACACTACTAATATAATAGTAATAGATTATATTATTTATTAACTAATAGATAATAATAATAATTAATAACTACTGTAACTATAACAATATTATTATGTTGATGTTGAAAACATTGAAAAAAAAAGTTGAGAACAATTTTTATTTGACAGCTGAATTTTTGCAGAGGTCAACCGCTCTTGCACTGAAAAAAATAAAGTAGTCATAATAAGTGGTAGTGGTTAGTAAGACTAACAACATATGCTGAGATAAATTTCATCCATGAGTACAAAAGAGAAAAACATGATACGATGATGATAGTAGATATGTGCCACAAGTGGGTCATGCCTGCTGAAAACACAGCCCAAATACTAAATAAATCTAGTTGTTGAAGGGCAACTACAAGCACCCCTAAAGTGAGGAAGTATTTCATAGACTATCTGCAGTTCAACCCTTTGCAGCAATGCAAACAAAATGCTATTATTTTGAGCATAGATAGATGATATAATAGTTGATAGATAGTAGTTGATTATTATGAATTATAAAAATTTAGTAAAATAATTTTTTTTAGTCATAATGGGGAAAAGCGTGAGACGCGCGTGAGAGGCGTGAGAAATGGGGCAATTGAGTGAGTCTCACGCAGAATGCGTGAGAGTTGGCAAGTCTGGGTACTGCTACCGCTTGTAACTAACCGCCAGCGACCATCCGGGAAAAAAAGTGGTCCATACGGTAACTGGACTGATTGTCTAAAACCTGGATGTCGACAACCTGGATGTCGACAAAGTTAGATTGCATGGCGACAATTTCAGACGGATTGTCGACTAGCCTAGACTCGATGTCGACAATACATAAATTGGTGTATTTAGCAACACATTGTCATCCAATGCTATCTGAATAGATGAAAGAATGCAAAAACGGTTATCTTTTTTTCTAATACTTTCTTTTGGCTTCAGGCAATTGCTGTAGGACTGTATTAGCCCTTTGATTACAATACCTATGCGATATCTTTGCATTTACTCCCTCAGTTGGCCATAGAATGTTGCCCAATATTGTCAAGCATTGGGCAAGCATTCCAATTCTCTAGACACAATTGACAAACACCTATAGAAGATTAGTGATTACATACTTTCGTTTATGGATTCACAGTTTGGATCAATTTAATTTTTTCTGGAGTCAAGCTAAAGTTTGACATTCAGAGAACTCTGATATTTTAAGCTACAAAGAGAAAAAGTTGCAGTTTCAGAAATTTTTATAATTTAGTAACTGATTTATCTAGCCGTTTACCTTTACTTTTTTCTTAGTTATTAGTTAGGCCGAAGAGTTCACGCAAATTCATTGGTTTAATAACACCTGAACTCTTTTCAAATAGATAGACCAATTCATTTGATACGTGAGAACAGCATTAAAAATGTATCAAGTGATGAGTACAGTCTCTCTAATTAACCCTGTAATAAAAGTTACAAAAAAAATTGTGAAAATTAAGATACTAACAGAGTATTGACCTCACAGCATGATTATAAGATCAGTAGAATTATATATACACAAAAAACATGTGCAATATGCCTTGGTTATGCAGGTGTGTATATTGGCATCATGTAAACATTGATCAACAGCAAATTAGAAATGAAATACAGTAGATTGTTCTTCATTAATTATTTAATTGTCAGAACCATAAACCAAGCTACATGTATTGTAATATGATATGTAACGTTTGAGTTGTCTGCACTACCAAAAGAGGATAATTACTAATTCTCATTTTCTTTCATCACTTGTTATGAGTGTGGCCAAATGTATTTATAATGGAATGAATTCTTTTATTTACATAAAGTATTTACATAAAATGTAACAAAACAGACCTCTATTAGCAGGCAAGGATGAAATGATGTTTATATACCATTAAAATATAAGGCTATTACAATGTAATATAATGATATGTATTATTTATAATATTTTCGCCAGGTGAGAGATTTATAAAAAAAAATAAAATAATGGCTTTGTTTTGCAAAGGCTCATGATGTATGTAGTGAGGTATGTACAATGTCAAAATATATCTAATGTTCAGGAGATATGACTATGATTGTAATCTTGACTAAAAAGCAAGTCTACTAAATTTGCATATATATATGACATTATGGATTCCCAGTTGTTAATGATGGGCTCGATTGTTGATCGCAGTACTTGATAATCTGGAGAGTAGTAGGTAGATAGATATAGTGTTCAAATGTATTTTCTATAATATAAATTATGACATACGTACGGCAAGTAGAGCGGTTATCATTGTTTCAAAAAAACAGTGAACAATTTATTGGATGGATTGGATATATTAAAAGAGAAATAGATGGTCTCTCGCTTTGCTCACATGAGACACTGCTGCAGATTGTGAGTTGTCCTCTACTGGTGAGAATAGCAACCATAAATTGTCGACGGCAGGATAATCATTGTCGCCCAGCAGACGAGTAACCATCAACCAGCGCTTTTTCGACATCCAGGTCAGTTATTCGACCATCTTGTCATAGTTGTCGCCAACAGAACTTATTTTGTCGTCGACCGAGCCAACTTTGTCGACATCCAGGTTGTCAACATCCAAGTTTTTGACAATCGGTCCAGTATTCGTCCATACTACTTAGTAGTAAGTAGTAACATAATAATATAAATAAATAACTTACTTACCAAGTCGTTGTTGTTGTCGGTTGTTTGTTAGTTAGCTTAGCTATGCTTATTATTTTACTACTATTATTATTACCGTTGTTATTATTATTTTTAGTAATAATGTAATTATTATTTATTATATTGTGACGGACGGCGTCAGCATACACTACTTACATTACATTATTTATCCCAGTTAGATTTTTATCAGTACTATGCCTGCGCTCTAGGGCAGATCGTTCTATGTACATTATATCATATACACTGTATAGCAATTACTCATGCAATTATTCAAGTTCCACCTACTATGTTATTATTGGTACACTCTAGCCAACCACTTGTGCTAGGTGTGGCTTCCTTTGTCAGTCAATTTTGTATTGCATAATCGTTATTATAAATACTGATGTCATGGTCAATAAAGTCAGAGTCAGCTTGCACACTCTCAGAAGTTTCTCTGTTCTCAAACAATAACTTCACTTGCGCTAGTACATGCACGTACAACAAAAGCTCTATTACTCGAGTAGTAATTAATAAGCAGATCACCGAACCTCTGCTGGCCGAACCTAGCTCTAGCTAGTTCGCCCTTCAAAGTTCGGCCTCTGGCTTGCACACTGAAATAGCTAACGCAACCGACAGCTAGACAGTAAACTAGGATGGTCACACACCACTCCCAAGGATACTAGTCGACCTGTGGGCGGGTTGTATTGCTCAAGCGATAGACACAGATTGCCATCACAGTTCGGGAGGTTGTGCAGGTAGGCCTAGCTACCAACCTACACCCCCACAGTGAAATCCTGCACAATATTATAATTGTTGTCATTTTAATTTTTTTACTATTACTACTTATGTGGCGGACGGCGCCATGACAGTTTTATGTTAGTTCTATGTTTCCACTCTACGTCTAATTGTTCTATGTATATTATTTATATTTCTACCTTTTACGTTACATTCAATATTATATTAGAGACATGTGCATGCAATCATCCATATCATTAAGCCAAGCCTACTACTTTTTCATTTGTCCAGTTCTACACCTCAGGCGGAGTTTACAGTTCACTTTATTGTCTAGTCTTGTCTTTGTTTTGTCCATATCTATTGCATAATCAATTGTATAAATGCCAGTGTAATGCCCTGGTCACACGAGACCGATAAACGAAACTATTTTAGAAAATCGCCGAGGTGCGACGATAATAGTTTCGTTGTGCTGGTCACACGAGAACTATAATTAGTTCGTTACGCCTAGCGATCACTAGTTTCATCCAATGACAGAGGATTGCGTTTTGTGCGCGGGCCTACTCATACTTTACTGCGTGATGTAAAAGCATGGAAGAATGAAGCAAGGTTTGGAATAGATTATTTTAATAAATAGCTAAGTTTGACCAGCCAGTACTATTCCAATTGTTTGATTATAATATATTATTTTTATTATTATCTTTCATTTATTTAAAACTCATTATGAATATAATATAATAAATAATTATTCATTCAAAAAACAAATGTGCTACTACTATGGAAACCATGCGTTCGTTGTGAATGACCCTGACATTGGAGACCAGCCAATAACAGAACATAGAAAATAAACCTATTAATGAGCTTATCTGGTCCAATGGTCCAATCACATGCAAGCATCGCAACCGAAGATTTTCCCAAACCTAGCATTGCTTGATCACGACCAAACTGAAATATTCGCTCGGTTTGCTCAGCAACGAATTCGCTGGGCCTGAAAAAATAGTTTCGTTGACAGTTTCGTCAGAGATTTGGTCTCGTGTGACCAGGGCTTTATGCAGTCAATAAACCAGAGTTAAGCTTGCATACTCTCAGAAGTTCCTTTGTCTTACAAACAATAAACTTCACTTGCGCTAGTACATGCACGTACAATCAAGCACCATTACTACGACTAGTAGTACAGCAGTACTAGCAGTACACCGAACCTCTGCTGGACGAATCTAGCCAAGGCTGATTCGGCCTTCAAAGTTTGGGCCACTGGCTTGCGCTCAGTAACAGCTAACGCAACCGACAGTTCGGCAGCAACCTGCAATGGTCGATCACTATTGCTAAGGGAGTCTGTCGATCTGTGGGCGGGTTGTATCACTGCTAGCTATCAAACAGTTCGGGGAAAGCTTTGCGGGTAGGCCAAGCTACCAAACAGACCTACAGTGAAATCCTGCACACTTATTATTATTTAAAAATAATAACTATTAATTGTTATAACTATTATTATTGTTGTTCACTATTGTTTGTTAGTAGTAGTTAACAACAGAGTAGTCTATAAAGAAGAAGTTGTTGCACAAGTGCCTTCAATTTGAACTCACTCACTGGCCTGGTGGTGGTGGGGGGAGAATAGCTAAAGAGAGTGGATGTTCTGTATTCTTTTTGACACTATACTCTAGTGTACACTCAATACCACCCACCACTTTGCCAGTTAGTAGATTAGAGCCTGCTGTGATTGGCAGTAGTAGTAGCAGTAGCAATATATTAGTAGTAGTAGTAATAAAGTAGTAGTAGTAAAGTAGTAGTAGTAATAAAGTAGTAGAGTAGTAGTAATAAAGTAGTAGTAGCAGTAGTAAAGTAGTAGCAGTAGTAATAAAGTAGCAGTAGTAATAATGTAGTAGTAGTAATAATGTAGTAGTAGTAGTAGTAATAATGTAGTAGTAGCAGTAGTAATAAAGTAATAGTAGTTGTGATATAAAAAAGAAGACATCACAATTGGCAAAGGAATGACAGCTAAATGCCTCACATACATATACAATGCATCATATAACTCTTCCACTTTACCAACAAAATGGAAACTAGCACACATAGCACCACTACACAAACGTCGAGCACTAGATTAAACAAACAACTAAAGACCCATATCATTGATAATTATTCCTTGTACGCCCATGTAGCATATTGCATTAACTAAATGAAAACTTGACAAGGTACTACATAGCAGACAGCATAATTTTTGGCAAGGTCTTTTCCGTCAGACACAACTGTGCAATACTTTCCATGACATTACTCGCAACGCAGACCGAGGATATACTACTCACGCTGTAATCGTCGACTTTGCCGTAGCGTTGGTTAAAGTTGCACGCAAACTGCTAATGAGTAAATTATCAGAAATACCTGATCTGTGTGACAATATTCTTATGTGGATACATAACTTTCTATATGATAGAAAACAAAAGGTGGCGGTTAATGGAGACACATCCAATGACTTGGCTGTGACATCAGGACTCCCCGAAGGATCTGCGCCTGGGCCAACCCTGTTTTTCGTGTACACTAATGACCTTGCGCAAAAAGTTGGTTGCAACAGCAGCTCATTTGCTGATGACACTTTAATATATCAGGTGGTAAACTCTTCTGCAGACACACAGAAATTTCAGAATAACGTTAATTCTCTCAAGATGTGGGCCCACACATGGAAAATTTTATTCAATGTTTCAAAATATTCTGTAATCACTTTTAATCAGAGTAAAGAGTCACCTCAAGCTAACCATACATAAGCTGGCGTACAGTTAGACGTAGCTGACGAAACCAGGTATATGGGTGTTGTTTTGCAGTTGAATTTGAAATTTAATAGCCACAATGCAGCCAAAACATGCCAAGCCAGACAGTGACTGGGCATGATTAAGCGTGTCCTGTATGCTGCATCGGAAAAAGCCAAGCTCATAGCATACCTTAGCCTGTCTCAGACAAGCTTTGTTTTCGCGGGAGTTGTCCACCCGCGCAAAGCGGAGCTCCGTCTTGCGCGGGTGGACAACTCCCGCGAAAACAAAGCTTGTCTGAGACAGGCTAAGCATACCTAGCCTCTGCAAGCTGTATGCTGAATATGCCTGTTTAGTATGCGACCCATCTAGTAAATAATTGCAACACGATCTGGAAATGATCCAAAATAATGCTAGTTGTTTCATCTGTAAAGTCAAAGAAATAGAGAGTACAAATACAGCTCGAGATTATTTACATATCCAAAGACTAGGTGACAGGCACAAGAACAGTAGACAGTCTCTTCTTAGGCGTCTGCTCTCCTCCAAAAAAGTCATGGTCCACTTACTGACACCAATGATGAGCTAATGAATGAAAGATTAGGTACAACAATTACAAGAGCTGCTGGAAGAGGGTAACCTCCCACTATATATGCTAAGACTATATATATCAGAACAGTTTTTCACCAAGAACAGTACGTGAGTTCAAATCCAAAGTACTGCAATGACATCTTCGAACGCTAATATAGTGACAAACTGTTAAACTAGTCTAATCCAAAAGTGAAAACAATTATTATATGAGGCGTACCGCTTGCTGAAATCGGTTCTAGTAGGTTAGAAGGCTAGAAGATGAGATTAGAATCATAAAGTCGTAGTAGTAGTAGTAGTACCAAAGTAGTAGTGATAGTAATAATTCAGTTGTAGTTGGTAGCCTAAGTTTTAGGCCAACATTTGAGACACTGTGTATTTTGCTTGGACGATGCTCTGCGTTTTTTTATTAGGAGTTGCATGCCCCATTGTTATCTTGGCAACTTTTAAATGGATCTCCTTGGACGATAGGTTTATTGGGTGGAGTTTTTTGTGCTATTTTGTTGGCCTAAGTTAAAGGGACAGTTTCGGTTAGCAATTGGTCAATGGTTTGCTGGGCGTGGGAGTTTTCCTTTAAGATATCGATGATTGGCACATGTCCTATCCCTCTGTACTAAATGGCCCACGAACACCAAAACAAGGCAATAAACAATTATAAAGTTGTCTTACTTGAGCATCAGTTAGAGTTGTCCACTCACATACTAATTGCATTGGTCACACATTGCAGGTAGCTGGGTGGTTGTAAGAGTGAGCTGTGAGGGAGAGGAGGTGGAGACTGGTCTAAAGCCCTGGTCACACGAGACCGAATCTCTGACGAAACTGTCAACGAAACTATTTTTTCAAGCCCAGCGAATTCGTTGCTGAGCAAACCGAACGAATATTTCAGTTTCGTCGTGATCAAGCAATGCTAGGTTTGGGAAAATCGTCAGTTGCGATGCTGGCATGTGATTGGACCATTGGACCAGATAAGCTCATTAATAGGTTTATTTTCTATGTTCTGTTATTGGCTGGTCTCCAATGTCAGGGTCATTCACAACTAACGCATGGTTTCTGTTATAATCGTGCATTATGTAGCTATTGGATTAGTGAAGGTTGATGGTAGCTAGAGGATTGTGGATAGCTGGAGGGGATTAGAAAGCTAGGAAGACACTTTTGAGTGGCCACAGTGCGTGGTGGTTGTGTTGTGCTGGAGCTTCCATATTATACCTAGTGAGTGATTTAACATGGCGTCATAGGCAAAAGGAAAGGAGGATTGTTGTCTAATACTACTATTGTGTTCGTCATCTTGTGAAAGGAGTATTGAAGGGTTTGTGGTGATAGTGAAGGTCGGTGTGGATTTATTAACGCCGTTGTTATAGGACTGGTGCCAGTTGGTGGTGGTGAAGGTGAGTGTTTGTTATTTGTTTGTGGTGGTGCATTACAACTGTTGTTGTTGTTAAAAGATTCAGTCGGTAAGATTTGTGAAGAAGTTGGCTCCCACTCTACCAGTTTTTAAGGTCAGGGTTGCCGAACACTTCAGGTTAGTGAAATATGGCCTTGGGATTTGATTTTAATGATTTTCCTAAGTTAGTTATCAATCCTGATGACACTTATGGTTCATGGAAGGCATGGTTAGATGAATTTGAGCTTAGTGTGGAAATGGTTACCTTTAAACTAGGGAAGGAAACAGTAAATCGTAGAAAATAAGATGTTTTTAAGGGGAGAATGAAATTGTTGGCTTTATTGCATGCCATTGGTCAAGGAGGTAGAGATGTCCTAGAGTCTTTTGGATTCGATATGAGAAGTGAGGCAAGTAGTTATGAACAAGCAATGGCTCATTTGAAAAATGTTTATGGTTTCGAGGAAACAGTTTATGTGAAAACATTCAAGTTTGTCACTGCTAATCAGGCTGTGGGGGAGAGTGAAATTGATTATCTGCTACGTGTTGAAAAACTTAGTAGGTCATTAAGTTTTGGGAATGATGATAATGTTAGGCTGGAGTTTGCATTAGCTATAGCTGTGAATGGTTTGAAAGAATCTTCACTGCGTATTCAGCTGATGCAACAAGTTAATTTGAACTGGAAAGGACTGACTGACAGTCTAAGAGCAAGAAAATTGGCTCGAGATTCAGAGAACACCATGGAGCGGGGTAAGGCAAAGCAGCTAAACTCCACCCAGGTATCTGATATGAAAGAGAACATGCATGTTGGTGAGTGTTACAGTAGTATGAATATACGTAGCATTTGCAATGGTAAATCTGCTGCGAAATATGGTAGATATGCTGAGAAACATGCAGGAAAGATGAAAGGTGAGGCTGGCCACAGCTGTGATGATTATAGGTCTGCTCATGGTAGAAATTATAGGTCTACTAGGCATTCTAACAATAAAAGGTTCATGCCTGCATGGCGCAGAAAAGACTCTAGTAAGAGCAGGGTTAAAAGTGATAGAAGAAATGATGGGACTAAGTGCAGAGGTTATTTCGCTTTTCATGATGCTAAAGCATGTTTTTGCTGTGGCAGAGATGATCACCAAATTAGGTTTTGCCCAGCTGTACACTGCTGGATTTGTGATGGTATGGGTCATACTTCCCAGGACTGCTGTTATAAAAGGTATAAACATACTGATAGGTATAGTCATCGAGGTAGTAGCTGCAGTAGTGAAGGGAGTTGTGCTAGTGAAATGAGTGAGGTTCACATAGGTCATGTAAGGTTTGCTCCTGTGGCCCAACCTGCAAGTGGTGCCAGAGCTAGTGGAGCTCACGGCACCTTTGAAGCCCCTAACAGATCTACCAACTCTGAGGAGCTGATCTCAGCCCAGAGGGACTTGTCTGTTAGGCCTGCGGAAGCTTCGGCTCCTGCGGAGGAAAGCCAGGAGATAGTTGCTGAGGAGTCACGTGTGACCCGGCAAAAGCTCGCCTCCGAGGCTGTTCAGAGACCTCACTCTGGTGAGAACATGGATTGCGATGCTCACTCCGGTGAGGGAGATAGTGCTACTCACCTAGGTGAGACTGTGATAGGTGGAGGTGAGAGTCAATTGTGTGACTCAGATCCAAAGCCAGGTGGAGGTGAAGACCAATTGTGTGGTTCGGAACCAAAGCCAAATGATGATGGTGGAACACCCTCGGGTGTGGTGCGAGATTGGTTAGTCCATTGTAGCGATACGGACGATAGCGATCCTGGTGAGATTGAGTCTTTGTGGTGAATGGCCAGTGGGAGGTATGACACAGGTGACGTATGTATTTGTTCTACCTAACTTTACACCTTGTCGGTGTGGATACTGTCTCTGCCTCTAACCAAAGTGTGTAGTTTGGAGTATGCTTATGAGGATGTTTCATCTCTGAAACTAGCTGTAACTGTTGATCTTGTGTCTTGCGTATCGTGCTAGTTTGAGAAAAAAGGGCATGTTATAATCGTGCATTATGTAGCTATTAGATTAGTGAAGGTTGATGGTAGCTAGAGGATTGTGGATAACTGGAGGGGATTAGAAAGCTAGGAAGACACTTTTGAGTGGCCACAGTGCGTGGTGGTTGTGTTGTGCTGGAGCTTTCATATTATACCTAGTGAGTGATTTAACAGTTTCCATAGTAGTAGCACATTAGTTTTTTGAATAAATATTTGTTATTTTATTATGTTCATAATGAGTTTTAAATAAATGAAAGATAATAATAATAAATTATAATCAAACAATTGGAATAGTACTGGCTGGTCAAACTTAGCTATTTATTTAAATAATCTATTCCAAACCTTGCTTCATTCTTCCATGCTTTTATATCACGCAGTAAAGTATTGTGCAGGATTTCACTGTGTGAGTTGGTAGCTCGGCCTACCTGCACAACTTCCCGAACTGAGTTGGCAACTGTGTCTATCGCTGAGCAATACAACCCGCCCACAGGTCGACGAGTGTTCTTAGGAATGGTGGGTGACCATTCTAGTTGACTGTCTAGCTGTCGGTTGCGTTAGCTTGTTTCAGTGCAAGGCAGAGGTCGAACTTTGAAGGCGAACTAGGCGGAGCTAGATTCGGCCAGCAGAGGTTCGAACTATTCTGCTGAGTGCAGTCAGTGACCGAACTTTGAAGGCGAACTAGTCAGAGCTAGGTTCGGCCAGCAGAGGTTCAGGCTGATCTGCTTGTTTATTACTACTCGAGTAATAGAGCAATCGTTGTACGTGCATGTACTTAGCGCAGTGAAGTTATTGTTAGAGAACAAAGAAACTTCTGAGAGTGTGCAAGCTGACTCTGATTTATTGCTGCCTTAACACGGCTATTTATACAAAAGGTTACATAACGATAAAAATATGTAAACAGGACAATACAAAAGAAATGTTATAAGACACGCCTGGTAATTAGGACTAGACAAATGAAAATGAGTATATAAAAGATAGGGCTGGCCTTGCAGCTACGGCTGAGTGCATACACATGGGTTACATATAAAATTGTGTGTGAATAGAACATAGGTATGGAAAGCACATAGAACTACTAGCGTTAGAGTACATACATAGAAATAAGTAAGTGGATAAAATAA
>CALYOO010000609.1:0-19745 GCA_945261195.1 Cryptosula pallasiana
ACCGTACGTACGTACGTACGTACGTACGTACGTACATACATACATACATACATACATACATACATACATACATACATACATACATACATACATACATACATACATACATACATACATACATACATACATACATACATACATACATACATACATACATACATACATACATACATACATACAATACATACATACATACATACATACATACATACATACATACATACATACATACATACATACATACATACATACATACATACATACATACATACATACATACATACATACATACATACATACATACATACATACATACATACATACATACATACATACATACATACATACATACATACATACATACATACATACATACATACATACATACATACATACATACATACATACATACATACATACATACATACATACATACATACATACATACATACATACATACATACATACATACATACATACATACATACATACATACATACATACATACATACATACATACATACATACATAGCATACATACATACATACATACATACATACATACATACATACATACATACATACATACATACATACATACATACATACATACATACATACATACATACATACATACATACATACATACATACATACATACATACATACATACATACATACATACATACATACATACATACATACATACATACATACATACATACATACATACATACATACATACATACATAACATACATACATACATACATACATACATACATACATACATACATACATACATACATACATACATACATACATACATACATACATACATACATACATACATACATACATACATACATACATACATACATACATACATACATACATACATACATACATACATACATACATACATACATACATACATACATACATACATACATACATACATACATACATACATACATACATACATACATACATACATACATACATACATACATACATACATACATACATACATACATACATACATACATACATACATACATACATACATACATACATACATACATACATACATACATACATACATACATACATACATACATACATACATACATACATACATACATACATACATACATACATACATACATACATACATACATACATACATACATACATACATACATACATACATACATACATACATACATACATACATACATACATACATACATACATACATACATACATACATACATACATACATACATACATACATACATACATACATACATACATACATACATACATACATACATACATACATACATACATACATACATACATACATACATACATACATACATACATACATACATACATACATACATACATACATACATACATACATACATACATACATACATACATACATACATACATACATACATACATACATACATACATACATACATACATACATACATACATACATACATACATACATACATACATACATACATATGGTATCTTGAGAGAAAGAAAGAGAGAGAGGAGAGAGAGAGGAGAGAGATTTTTTTAGTTTTCTGTACATTCATGTATATATGGTTAATTATGTACATATTTATGGGTATATTTATATCTACATAGAGAGAGGAGAGAGGAGAGAGGAGATATATCTACATTGAATAAATATATTGATCAAAAATGAATCATTGTATCATTATATACATTTATTACATAATAAGTAGGGAAAATCTTCCTATATAATATAGCTAGAGTCAGTAAATACGCACATGTCCATATTCATGTACATGTGCATAAATGGACATGAATACGTACATGTCCATATTCATGTCCATATTCATGTCCACATTCATGTCCATATTCATGTCCATTTATGTACATGTCCATATTCATGTCCATTTATGTACATACCTATGTTCATATTTATGTACATGTGCATATCCAAATTCATGTCCATATTAACGTTTTATAGCTATGTACAGAGGAGAGAGAAGAGAGGAGAGAGAGAGGAGAGAGAGAGAGGGATTTTTTAGTTTTTTATACAACCATGTATATATGGATAATTATGTACATATTTATGGATATATTTATATCTAGATTGAATAATATACATTTATGACATAATAACTATATTGAATGCTATAAAATATGTTGGAAAATCACCAAAGTAGCCCTCTAGATGGTTAAAATTTACAGTATTTGGGAAATAACTGCAAGAGAGGAGAGAGGAGTATTTGGTAGAGGAGAGAGGAGAGAGGAGAGAGAGGAGGCTTGAGCGTAAATATTTCTTTTAGTTATTTACATACTAAGTATATTGAATACTATAAAATATTTTGGAAAATCGTCAAATTAGACCTCTAGATGGTTAAAATTTACAGTATTTGGGAAATATCTACAATAGAAAACATTATGAATGTATGGCATTTAAGTATTGATAGTTTTTTACATAATTCGAACTCATATGGTATCTTCAGAGAAACGAGAGAGGAAAAGAGGAGAGAGGAGGGGAAATAATTGCACTCAAATGAAAAAAATAGATGAAGCTAGATATTCATCTATTTGTATATATACACACAAGAAAACTGGGGTATTTGGTGAAATATTCTTTTATTCCATTCAATTTTCATTAATTTTATTTGAGTTGAAGTATTATTTACAATGGTTAGAATTTATTAAAATTACTGCTCAATCCTTTATCCAACACCTACAATAATTCTTAGTAATAGTAGTGTAATGAAACTGAGTAATAATCTACACACACCTTGTTCACTCTGTATGCTGTAGCACATGTTTTTCCTTTAGTTATCTGCAGTTACTTCAATTGGATCTTATCCAGATGTTTTATAGTCTTTGTTGCTACTGCATTTTGTCTCAAACAAGAGTCCAAAGTAGACATCATGTCTACAAAATACAAAAAATTAATTGTTACAATTGATTCATTTATTTTCATTGGCTTTATCTACATAAAGTTGCGAAGAAAAAGTTTGTGTGAGTATGAAACTATCTAGTAGAGATAAATTTATATCTAGGTTCAACTAGCATTAAATAATTACTTATTATTTTGTTAATAATAAATAATTAGAGTCAGTTACTTTACTAGTGCTCGGACAAACACACAATTTTGTTATTGTCAAAGTCTGTGATCTTACAAAGAAATAGCTTAGATATTATTAGCATAAAATTATCTAGTAAAGATAAATTACCTAGGAGTGAATTCTAGTTGAGGTTCGATTTTTTTAAATATAAATAATTAAAACCGCTTGGACAAACAGACAGATTTGTCAATGACACAGCTTGCGTTCTTGCGAGTGAATAACTTAGACACTGTGCGTATAAAATTATCAAGTAAAGTTGAAATTATGTCTAGAGGCGAAAATGGAGGACAACTCCGTATCGCAACTAGTTGAGCTTTTCTACTAGCGTTAAATAATTGTTTATTATTTATTTTAAAAATAAATAATTAGAGCTTTCTACTAGTGTTAAATAATTATTGAATATTTTTTACCTTATCACCACTTAGAGCCAGATGATTTAATTAACTAAAGACAAATAATTATTTTAGCATTTCTTACCTTGATGCTCTCCTATTAGCTGTAGTAGATGATGCTTCTCCGCTTGCTGTTGAAGAACTGGATGCTTTCTATGTGAAAACAGTGGCTCTGAAATAGCTAAAGTTGCACTGATTAAACCCTATGAATCAGCATTTTTTCCAATGCTTTCGCGGGAATAAAAACTGTTTATTCCCGCGAAAGCAATGGTTTCCATTCGCGTGCAAATAAATTATTTATTCCCGCGAAAGCAACGGTTTGTATTCGCCTGAAAATAAAATGTTTATTCCCGCGAAGTCAACGGTTTCCATTCGCGTGAAAATAAATTATTTGTTCCCGCGAAAGCAACGGTTTGTATTCACCTGAAAATAAAATGTTTATTCCCGCAAAAGCAACGGTTTCCATTCGCCTGAAAATAAGTTAATTATTCCCGCGAAAGCAACGGTTTGTATTCACCTGAAAATAAAATGTTTATTCCCGCGAAAGCAACGGTTTCCATTCGCGTGAAAATAAAGTAGTTGTTCCCGCAAAAGCAACGGTTTCTATTCGGGTGAAAATAAACTATTTATTCCCGCGAAAGCAACGGTTTGTATTCGCGTGAAAATAAATTATTTATTCCCGCGAAAGCATTGGTTTGTATTCGCGTGAAAATAAACTTTTTATTCCCGCAAAAGCAACAGTTTCCATTCGAGTGAAAATAAATTATTTATTCCCGCAAAAGCATTGGTTTGTATTCGCGTGAAAATAAACTTTTTATTCCCGCAAAAGCAACAGTTTCCATTCGAGTGAAAATAAATTATTTATTCCCGCAAAAGCAACGGTTTGTATTCACCTGAAAATAAAATGTTTATTCCCGCGAAAGCAACGGTTTCCATTCGCGTGAAAATAAATTAATTATTCCCGCAAAAGCAACGGTTTGTATTCGCCTAAAAATAAAATGTTTATTCCCGCGAAAGCAACGGTTTCTATTCGCGTGAAAATAAATTATTTATTCCCGCGAAAACATTGTTTTTTATTCACGCGAAAAAACAGTTTTTATTCCCGCGAAAGCATTGGAAAAAATGCTGATTCATAGGGTTTAATCAGTGCAACTTTAGCTATTTAAGAGCCACTGTTTTCACACAGAAAGCATCCAGTTCTTCAACAGCAGGCGGAGAAGCATTATCTACTACAGCTACTAGGAGAGCATCAAGGTAAGGAATGCTAAAATAATTATTTGTCTTTAGTTAATTAAATCATCTGGCTCTAAGTGGTGATAAGGTAAAAAATAATCAATAATTATTTAACACTGGTAGAAAGCTCTAATTATTTATTTTTAAAATAAATAATAAACAATTATTTAACGCTAGTAGAAAAGCTCAACTAGTTGCGATACGGAGTTGTCCTCCATTTTCGCCTCTAGACATAATTTCAACTTTACTTGATAATTTTATACGCACAGTGTCTAAGTTATTCGCTCGCAAGAACGCAAGCTGTGTCATTGACAAATCTGTCTGTTTGTCCAAGCGGTTTAAATTATTTATATTTAAAAAAATCGAACCTCAACTAGAATTCACTCCTAGGTAATTTATCTTTACTAGATAATTTTATGCTAATAATGTCTAAGCTATTTTTTTGTAAGATCACAGACTTTGACATTAACAAAATTGTGTGTTTGTCCAAGCTCTAGTAAAGTAACTGACTCTAATTATTTATTATTAACAAAATAATAAGTAATTATTTATTGCTAGTTGAACCTAGATATAAATTTATCTCTACTAGATAGTTTCATACTCACACAAACTTTTTCTTCGCAACTTTATGTAGATAAAGCCAATGAAAATAAATGAATCAATTGTAACAATTAATTTTTTGTATTTTGTAGACATGGTGTCTACTTTGGACTCTTGTTTGAGACGAAACGCAGCAGTGCAAAGACTATAAAACATTTGGTCAAGATCTACCAACACCAGCGATAGATGTAACACAACATGACTTTCTCTCCTACTTATATGATAGCAAACCAATGAAGACTCAAACTACATGGATTTTGAAGACAGCACACTTCTTCAACACAGCAAGAATTCCTTTCAAGATCTACCACCTACTTAGATGATGCCAAACCAATGAAGACTCAAACTACATGGATTTTGAAGACAGCACACTTCTCCAACACAGCAAGAATTCCTTTCAACATCTACCACCTACTTAGATGATACCAAACCAATGAAGACTCAAACTACATGGATTTTGAAGACAGCACACTTATCCAACACAGAAAAAATTCCTTTCAAGATCTACCACCTACTTAGACGATACCAAACCAATGAAGACTCAAACTACATGGATTTTGAAGACAGCATACTTCTCCAACACAGCAAAAACTCCTTTCAAGATCTACCCCCTACTTAGATGATACCAAACCAATGAGGACTCAAACTACATAGATTCTACTTCGATGATGCTGAAAAAGAAAACTGTTCAGAACAAGAGCTCAAGAAGCTAATCTATAACTCAAGGCAATCATATCACTATAGGTGAGTTTTACTAATTTTTACCATAAATTAAACAAAATGCTGAATGTATACATTTTCCAGGTGAAAAAAGGACTTTTTTGATGTAATTAGTGTATTTTTTTACAACAAAATGCTGAATATAATATATACATTTTTCCAGGTGAAAAAAGGACTTTTTTGGTGTAAATAATGTATTTTTTACAACAAAATGCTGAATATATACATTTTCCAGGTGAAAAAAGGACTTTTTTGATGTAATTAGCGTATTTTTTTTTACAACAAAACGCTGAATATATACATTTTCCAGGTGAAAAAAGGACTTTTTTGGTGTAAATAATGTATTTTTTACAACAAAATGCTGAATTTATACATTTTCCAGGTCGAAAAAGGACTTTTTTGATGTAATTTGTGTATTTTTTTTACAACAAAATACTGAATATATACATTTTTCCAGGTGAAAAAGGACGTTTTTGGTGTAAATAATGTATTTTTTACAACAAAATGCTGAATATATACATTTTCCAGGTGAAAAAAAGACCTTTTTGGTGAAATTAGTGTATTTTTTACAACAAAATGCTGAATATATACATTTTCCAGGTGAAAAAAGGACTTTTTTGATGTAATTAGTGTATTTTTTTACAACAAAATACTGAATATATACATTTTTCCAGGTGAAAAAAGGACTTTTTTGGTGTAAATAATGTATTTTTTACAACAAAATGCTGAATATATACATTTTCCAGGTGAAAAAAGGACTTTTTTGATGTAATTAGTGTATTTTTTTACAACAAAACGCTATATATACATTTTCCAGGTGAAAAAGGACTTTTTTGGTGTAAATAATGTATTTTTTACAACAAAATGCTAAATATATACATTTTCCAGGTGAAAAAAGGACTTTTTTGATGTAATTAGTGTATTTTTTTACAACAAAATGCTGAATATAAACATTTTCCAGGTGAAAAAAGGACTTTTTTGGTGTAATTAGTGTATTCTTTACAACAAAATGCTGATTATATTTATTTTCAACGTAAAAAAAAGGACTTTTTTGGTGAAATTAGTGTATTTTTTACAACAAAATGCTGAATATATACATTTTCCAGGTGAAAAAAGGACTTTTTTGATGTAATTAGCGTATTTTTTTTACAACAAAACGCTGAATATATACATTTTCCAGGTGAAAAAAGGACTTTTTTGGTGTAAATAATGTATTTTTTACAACCAAATGCTGAATTTATACATTTTCCAGGTCAAAAAAGGACTTTTTTGATGTAATTTGTGTATTTTTTTTACAAAATACTGAATATATACATTTTTCCAGGTCAAAAAAGGACTTTTTTGGTGTAAATAATGTATTTTTTACAACAAAATGCTGAATATATACATTTTCCAGGTGAAAAAAAGACTTTTTTGGTGAAATTAGTGTATTTTTTACAACAAAATGCTGAATATATACATTTTCCAGGTGAAAAAAGGACTTTTTTGATGTAATTAGTGTATTTTTTTACAACAAAATACTGAATATATACATTTTTCCAGGTGAAAAAAGGACTTTTTTGGTGTAAATAATGTATTTTTTACAACAAAATGCTGAATACATACATTTTCCAGGTGAAAAAAGGACTTTTTTGATGTAATTAGTGTATTTTTTTACAACAAAACGCTGAATATATACATTTTCCAGGTGAAAAAGGACTTTTTTGGTGTAAATAATGTATTTTTTACAACAAAATGCTAAATATATACATTTTCCAGGTCAAAAAAGGACTTTTTTGATGTAATTAGTGCACTTTTTTACAACAAAATGCTGAATTTATACATTTTCCAGGTGAAAAAAGGACTTTTTTGATGTAATTAGTGTATTTTTTTACAGCAAAATGCTGAATATAAACATTTTCCAGGTGGAAAAAGGACTTTTTTGGTGTAATTAGTGTATTCTTTACAACAAAATGCTGAATATATTCATTTTCAACGTAAAAAGAAAAGGACTTTTTTGGTGAAATTAGTGTATTTTTTACAACAAAATGATGAATATATACATTTTCCAGGTGAAAAAAGGACTTTTTTGATGTAATTAGTGTATTTTTTTACAACAAAATGCTGAATATATGCATTTTTCCAGGTGAAAAAAGGACTTTTTTGGTGTAAATAATGTATTTTTTACAACAAAATGCTGAATATATACATTTTCCAGGTGAAAAAAGACTTTTTTGATGTAATTAGCGTATTTTTTTACAACAAAACGCTGAATATATGCATTTTCCAGGTGAAAAAAGGACTTTTTTGGTGTAAATAATGTATTTTTTACAACAAAATGCTGAATAAATACATTTTCCAGGTCAAAAAAGGACTTTTTTGATGTAAATAATGTATTTTTTACAACAAAATGCTGAATTTATAGATTTTCCAGGTGAAAAAAGGACTCTTTTGGTGTAATTAGTGTATTTTTTTTACAACAAAATGCTGAATATATACATTTTCCAGGTGAAAAAAGGGCTTTTTTGGTGTAAATAATGTATTTTTTTACAACAAAATGCTGAATATAAACATTTTCCAGGTGAAAAAAGGACTTTTTTGGTGTAATTAGTGTATTTTTGACAACAAAATGCTGAATATATTTTTTTTCAACGTAAAAAAAGGACTTTTTTGGTGTAATTAGTGTATTTTTTTACAACAAAATGCTGAATATATACATTTTCCACGTGAGAAAAGGACTTTTTTGGAGTAATTAGTGTATTTTTTACAACAAATTGCTGAATATATACATTTTCAAGGTAAAAAAAAGGACTTTTTTGGTGTAATTAGTGAAGTTTTTACAACAAAATGTTGAATATATACATTTTCAAGGTAACAAAAGCACCTTTTTGGTGTAATTAGTGTATTTTTTACAACATATTTATAAAGCAAGTATTTTTTGTTTTGTTGTAGATAGATGAGAGAGAATCAAAAACGCTAGGTGAAAATAATGCTCAAGAAAGAACAAGCTGAACAATGTAACTTGGTGAGTTATTTCCCTTTTCTAATAATGTAAACTATCCAATGTAATGAGAACTATAATTCCAATTCATGTAATTATTTTACATTTTTGCTTAATCATTCTATACTAATTCATAACTTTTTTATTTTAGTTCATCACGAAATTAAAAGCACATAGAACAGAAGTCTTCCTTCCTAAGATATAACATCAGTACATCAAAGACATCATTGTAAAGGAACAAACTATGCATTAACTGTTATTACTTTGTATTTATTACAAGTTGTAGTGCTTTGTATTACTTAGTATTTACTGACTCTAGCTATATTATATGGGGAGATTTTCCTTACTTATTATGTAATAAATGTATATAATCATATAATGATTCATTTTTAATCAATGTATTTATTCAATTTAGATATATCTCCTCTCTCCTCTCTCTCTATGTAGATATAAATATACCCATAAATATGTACATAATTGACCATATATACATGAATGTATAGAAAGCTAAAAGATCTCTCTCTCTCATCTCTCTCTTTTTCTCTCTCAAGATACCATATGTATGTATGTATGAATGCATTGATTGTCATTACAAGTTGTAGTGCTTTGTATTACTTAGTATTTACTGACTCTAGCTATATTATATAGGAAGATTTTCCCTACTTTTATGTAATCAATGTATATAATCATATAATGTTTCATTTTTGATCGATATATTTATTTAATGTAGATAAAACTCCTTTCTCCTCTCTCTCTCCTCTCTCTCTTCTCTCTCCTCTCTCTCAAGATGCCATATGAGTTCGAATTATGTAAAAAAATTATCAAAACTTAAATGCCATACATTCAAAATCTAGCTGCCATATGAGTTCAAATTAAGTAAAAAGATAATCAAAACTCAAATGCCACTTAAATGCCACTCAAATGCCACTCAAATGCCCCTCAAATGAAATACAATATAAACTCGGCGAATTCATTCAACGCCGTAACCCATTGCATAACCCCCGAGATCTAATCCACAAAAAAACACTTGGTAGGGAGATCTGCTCATATATTACTACTAATAAAGATTTTGAATTATATCCATTTATTAATGATAAAAAACTGTGCAAAATGTGTTTTGTTTGTCGTGAGAGAAAACAATACGAATAAGAGAGAGAAAAAATGGCAAAAAACAAAAGCGACCAGCCAATTAAATTATTGAAATCTTATTTTTTTATTTTTTAGTTTTCTTATTTGTATTTTTTAATTGAATTTTATTTCTACTATTAAATGGAGACAGGCCTAGACCAGAACACAAAACTGAAAAACCCAATAGCTACTTCTCGTGGTACAACAAGAAAATTTAGATATAATGTCGATTTTTCTGACACAAATATGTTTAACGATATCTATCAAAATGAAATATTAGCTATGATGGAAAAATATATTACAATATTTATGGATTTTAGAATAGCAATAGCTTGTGAATTTGAAAAACAAAATAAAGAACTGTTTGCAAAACTTGTTTATATTTGGGGTGATGAAGAATATGTAAATGTTGGTAATAATATGTTAGAAGTGTGTAATAGACAAATTATTTCTATTGAGCAAAAATTAGATAAATTTACAAAAAAATGGTAGTGGATGGAGATTGACAAGTATTGCTGAACATGATCTAGAATTTTATGGAGAGCTATTATTATCAGGTGGCAATACATTTCAAGATCTTCCAGCTAAGCTAGCAAATAAAATCCAAGATGACTGTTGCTTTGCTTGGTTTATATTATTATGTTTATTTCCAGCTAAAAGTCATACAGATAGATTAAGTAATTATAAACCATATTTTAATCAATCAAATTATGAAGGTGTTAAATTTCCTATGGATGTAAATGATATACAAAGGTTTGCTAAGAAAAACCATCTTATAAATAATGTTTATGGTTGGGAAGCTGATAAGCTAACTATTTATCATACTGACTCTAGAATATATAAAGAAGAATTGCCAATAGTAAACTTATTATTATATAATAATCACTATGTATGGGTAAAAAATATATCTGCACTATTAAACAATCAAACACAGAAAACTATTATAAGATATAGATGTTTAAAATGTTTAAATAATCATAATACTCAAGCATCTTTAGATATACATATTGTCAAATGTGTCAGCTTGCATGATGGGGAATCTGTTGTGACAATGCCTGCTAAAGGTAGTAAAACTAAATTTAAAAATATAAAAAACGTGTTAAGAAAACCATATGTAATTTATGCTAATTTTGAATCTATATTAAGACCAGATGGCACAGGTAAAAAGATACCTGAACCATCTTCATTTTGTTGGACTGGTATTAGATCTGATGGAGTAAAAGTTGGTTTTAATTTATGTAGAGGACCCAATGTTATTAAAAAGTTTTATGAAACAATGGATGAAGTAGGTAAATGGATATCTAATCAACCGGTAGTGCCAATAATTATGTCAAAAGAAGAAGAGATTGGATTTAAAGATCAACCCAATGTCATTTATGTGATAAAGGATTTACAGACAAGAATCATAAACTTAGAGATCATGATCAGATTACTGGTAAATATAAAGGAGCAGCTCACAACAACTGTAATTTACAATTAAAGATAAAAATATTCCAGTTATTTTACATAATTTAAGAGGATATGACAATCGTCTTTTAATAAAAAAATTAAATAGAAGTGCAGATGTTATTGCAAACAACAAGGTATTGATAAACTTAGGTTTATTGATTCCGTAAAATTTTTAAATGCATCACTCGAAAGGCTTGTTGATGGTCTTTTAGATGAAAAATTTAGATATATCGATCAACTAAAATGCTATAATGGATCGTCTGTTGAAGAGTTAAAACTGTTAAAACAAAAAAGGCGTATATCCATATGATTATATATCAAGTGTCTCAGTCTTTGATGAAACACAGTAGCCTGCAAAACCTATGTTTAATAATTTCTTAACTGGAAACTCATCAATATCTGATAAAGACTATCAACATGCACTAGACGCCTGGAATAAGTTTAATATTAAAAACAGGTCAATATAATGATTTATATTTAGCAACTGATGTTTTATTATTAGCAGATGTCTTTGAAACATTTAGAGATCTATCAATGCAAGTTTATAAATTAGATCCAGCAAATTATATTACTTCTCCATCACTGTCATGGGATGCACTATTATTAAAAACTAAAATAGAACTAGAAAACATAACTGATGTTAATATGTATAATTTTATTGAAAGATGTATTCGTGGTGGGATATCTACTGTTGGCTCTCTTAGATATGCAACCACAGGTAATAAATACATTAGCCCTCTTGTTGAGCAAATAAAGCAAAGCTATATTATGTATGAAGACATGAATAATCTTTGTGGTTGGGCAGCGTCTCAACCTCTACCAACTCATGGTTTCAGGTGGTTAAATAATATTGATGAATCAAAACCAAATGAAGGATAAATTGCTGAAGCAGATTTAGAATATCCAAAACACCTACATGACCACCACAATTGTTATCTTCTTGCACCAAAACATAGAGATGGGAAAACGATGTTACCATTAAATGATAAAAAGAATTATATTATTCATCATAAATCATTAGAACAATTTTGCAGTCTAGGATTAAAAGTAACAAATTGTCATAAAATACTTGCATTTAAAGAGTCAGCTTGGATGAGACAATATATTGATATGAACACAGAATTAAGAAAAAAGGCAAAGACTGATTTTGAGAAAGACTGAATGAACAATTCAGTATTTGGAAAATCTATGGAAAATGTATGCAATAGAAATTGATGTTAGACTTTTAGCAACAACAGAAGAATTAAAAAAAATAAACAGAAATCCTAGGTTTAGATATACTAAAGAAATTAACGATGATTTGTCAGCAGTAATGTTAACAAAGAATAAATGTGTGTTATACAAACCAATATATGTTGGGATGTCTATTCTTGATATCAGTAAAACGCTAATATACCAATATTGGTATAACAATCTTAAGATAAGATATCCCTTTATAAGACTCATGTATACTGATACTGATAGCTTTGTGTTTTATGTTGAGACCAATGATTATTATATGGAGATAAATGTTGACTACTATGATAGAAGCAATATGCTTGAAGACTGAGAAAAAAACCAACAAGAGAAATTGAAATATAATAAAAATAGAATTGGTATACCTAAATCAGAATTAGGTGGAGATCCAATCATATCATTTGTTGGACTATGATCAAAAATGTATTTAGTAAAAAGTCAGCAAGCATCTGTGAATCAATTTGAAGGAATAAAAAAATATGTGGTTAAAAAATCAGATCATCAAGAATATGTCGATTTTCTATTATCAAACCGAGATGATAGAGAATTAGAGTTTAATGCTATGATAAATAAAAACCACGTGGTTTATAATGCAACACTAAAGAAAAAAGGATTATCTGCAGAGGATGATAAGCGATATTATATTGATAATATAAACAGTTATGCACATGGACACTGTAGAAATCAGCCTGTGGTATAAAAGATTATTATTTTTTCTATAGTTGTACCATCAACCATAAACACAGTTAGTCCTTCTGTTTTTAAATTTAAAGCATACATTTTATTTATTTCAATCTCAGCTGTTAACAAAAAATTTGATTCATTATCTAATATCTGAACTTTTAGTTAATCACTTGGAGTAAAGGGTATATGTAATATTACATCTTTTAATGTTGTATTGCGAGAAAAAGCAGGTACAACTATGTTTTGACCAGACACTTCTTCATGTATATTTACTTCAAGTCTTTTCATTGGTGTGCGTGTTAAAGATTTTTGACCAAGCATTTTTAAAACAAACAAAAAGAAACAAAAACCTTTTATCTAATAAAATGCTCGGTATTAAAAATAGATGCTCCACCAGAGGCTCCTCCCTCTCCTCCTTCCATCTTACCGATGGCTGTAGGTGGAATGCTGCGCACTGAGTGAGGATATGGTAGAGCAAACTCCCAGTTTACTACTACTGTGCACCAAAATCTACCACAATACTTCAGACAGTGATAAATTGAAGAGAATAATAGATTGTTGTAGTTAAAACATAAAAAGATGAAAAGGAGCATATAGGCAGTACTGTGGGAGGACTTAACAGTAGTAGTGATCCTTATCCCTGTTCTTTTCCATTTCTTCCTTTATCCCATCCCTTCTCTTATCCCGTCCCTCCCTTATCCCACCACCTCCCTTATCCCACCACCTCCCTTATCCCACCCCTTCCCTTATCCCATCCCTTCCCTTATCCCACCACCTCCCTTATCCCACCACCTCCCTTATCCCACCACTTCCCTTATCCCACCACTTCCCTTATCCCACCCCTTCCCTTATCCCACCACCTCCCTTATCCCACCATCTCCCTTATCCCACCACCTCCCTTATCCCACCACTTCCCTTATCCCACCCCTTCCCTTATCCCACCACTTCCCTTATCCCACCCCTTCCCTTATCCCACCACCTCCCTTATCCCACCATCTCCCTTATCCCACCACCTCCCTTATCCCACCACTTCCCTTATCCCACCCCTTCCCTTATCCCACCACTTCCCTTATCCCACCCCTTCCCTTATCCCACCACCTCCCTTATCCCACCATCTCCCTTATCCCACCACCTCCCTTATCCCACCACTTCCCTTATCCCACCCCTTCCCTTATCCCACCACTTCCCTTATCCCACCCCTTCCCTTATCCCACCACCTCCCTTATCCCACCCCTTCCCTTATCCCACCACCTCCCTTATCCCACCACCTCCCTTATCCCACCATCTCCCTTATCCCACCACCTCTCTTATCTCATCCCTTCCCTTATCCTACCACTTCCCTTATCCCACCCCTTCCCTTATCCCACCACCTCCCTTATCCCACCACCTCCCTTATCCCACCCCTTCCCTTATCCCACCACCTCCCTTATCCCACCACTTCCCTTATCCCACCACTTCCCTTATCCCACCCCTTCCCTTATCCCACCACCTCCCTTATTCCACCATCTCCCTTATCCCACCACCTTCCTTATCCCACCACCTCCCTTATCCCACCACTTCCCTTATCCCACCACTTCCCTTATCCCACCCCTTCCCTTATCCCACCACCTCCCTTATCCCACCACCTCCCTTATCCCACCACTTCCCTTATCCCACCACTTCCCTTATCCCACCCCTTCCCTTATCCCACCACCTCCCTTATCCCACCATCTCCCTTATCCCACCACCTTCCTTATCCCACCACCTCCCTTATCCCACCACTTCCCTTATCCCACCACTTCCCTTATCCCACCCCTTCCCTTATCCCACCACCTCCCATATCCCACCATCTCCCTTATCTCACCACTTCCCTTATCCCACCCCTTCCCTTATCCTACCACTTCCCTTATCCCACCACCTCCCTTATCCCACCACCTCCCTTATCCCATCACTTCCCTTATCCCACCACCTCCCTTATCCCACCACCTCCCTTATCCCATCACTTCCCTTATCCCACCACCTCCCTTATCCCACCACCTCCCTTATCCCACCACTTCCCTTATCCCATCACCTCCCTTATCCCACCACCTCCTTAATCCCACCACCTCCCTTATCCCTTATCCCTTATTATGTCCAGCCTTCCTCGGTGGAGTGACAATAATGACATTTATTTAATTCTGCTGAAAGTTTCATCTCTCAACATACTAGTTATATTTTCAAACCTGCAGAAGACAAAGCTGTGACAAGCAGCTAAAGTATATGGCTATATTTCATACTACAGAGCTATGGTTTTGGCAACTAGCCAGAGGCTCACTAACTAATAGACTAGTTCAATGTTTCTACATAAAAGTTTGGTTATTAGTTGTTTGGGGTTATCCATTCATCTATCATGTCTCTATTACATCTGAGATAATATTGTGTGAACAATTTTTGCCAAAAAACTAGTTACCAACAAATTTCATATTTAACAGAACAAAACAACTGGTGCTTTGATGCTACTTTGAGTGAAACTTCCCTTCAGGGAGGGAAATGACTATTACGCCATTACTGGACTGATGAGGAGCTAAAATGTGATTTGATGGTGCCACAGAAAGGAGTCAAGGTTTGGTTGATGGTATGATATGGGTGAGAGTCTCTAATTACCACAGATTCGTCTTCTGACAACTGACAACTGACAAAACACAGACTACTTCCACACAATTATATACTAACCAATGGATAAGTCTCTCTCAAACAGTAAACTATAATTGCCATATTTTGTAAAACAAAACAAACTGATGGTAAACAGTTTTTCTCAGATCAAACTAATGGTTGCAGCCAGGGGCTATGGTGGAAGAACTGATTACAAAGGAAGATGCTATTTTATCTGTAGTTGCTATCCCAATATGGCATATGATCACAGCTAGTGTTATATAGTAGACATACAAAGAGCTACAATACAAGAATTGACTAATCAAACGCAGCCATCTACTAGTGATATAAATAACCTTGCACCAGATACACAACTCTATGATTTCTAGCCTACTTCGACGGGGTTATTGACGCCAGTAAAAGAAATACATCAGCTTTTCCCATAATATATTTTTATCTATTTAGAACAGGGTCGGAAACCTATTTGCCCCGAGGGCCAAATCAACATCTTTCAACCTATTTGCGGGCCACCCACACACATACAATGAAGTAACTGTCTGAAAATATTTTTGTCGCATAAACTATTGCGGTTGAGATAAAGGGTGCCTTGCAATGTTTGTATGTTATTGAAATGTTATATATCACTCAAAAATTGTGTGACAACATAAGAATAAGTGCTATGATAAAATATACTGTAACAAGTATGATATTTCAGTAACTATCCACTCCACAACTCAAGAACAATTTCAAGAGAGATGCTTGATGTTGCACCTCTCCGGTTTATTCCTCAATGTGTGGAGATAAGTTATTGCTGCTTGCTGCCATGTACACTTCTCAATAAGTTATCAATGAACTGTGGAAGGGAATTTTATATGTCTGGCAATCTGCAGGGTGAAATCAAAGGCTGGAAGAGCAAACTTATTATGAAATGACTAAAACTCCTAATCCTAGCTAGAGTGATATTTTGTAAGGGGTTTGTGGGGACATTTTCTTGGCAAGTGGGCCACTAGTAGCCCGTGGGCTGCACGCTGCCCACTGCTGATTTAAAAGAAAACCCATTTATCCTCTCAGGATATATTGTAGCGGACAAGCAGAGACAAAACTCTTCATAACACCCCTTTCTCTTGCTTTCCCCTACATCCACCCCTGGCCCCCGACCCCTAGTGCTGTCACCAACACTCAACTCAAACCCACCCCATCACTCCAGAGATCTGCTCAAAATATACTACTCAAACCACCCCCAGGTCTCTCTCATTCTTCCAGCCCTTCACAAAGAGCACAAGTAAACCATCTACACTAAATAAGAAGGAGTTGTTTACTCAATGTTACAAGATTTAGAGTTGCCTCCCTTGGATTTGGTACCCAACTTTCCCTATTGCCTATGTAGTTGCCTATACTAGACATCCCTGACCCTTAGAAGGCTCTATACCCCACTTTCACCAACATTTACCTATTGCAATCTGTTACCAAACACTAAGAACCTGGACCATAGCCTGAGAAACATGAACATTCTAATATGTGGTAGCCACTCCTCCAATGCAGTTCTACTTCCACATTTGCACAACACGCTACACCATAACACTATCTGTACACTGCATGTACGCTAGGTGTAAACTACCTGTACACTACCTGTACACTACCTGCACACTACCTGCACACTACCTGTACACTGCCTGTACACTACCTGTACACTACCTGTACACTACCTGCTATGGACTGTCTGCACCAACTAACTTACATAACAAAAACAAACATGGGCATTACAAGCTAGTTTTAATAGTTATATAACTGTTTGTACATAATAAATGGTTGTTTGTGTACTTCTGTTGTGTTGAGATAGGGTGAAGGTCATACACCTCTACAACATTACCAACAATGTTTTCTGTTGAATTAAAGACTCGATGTGTGAAATAATGGAACTGTTTCCATTGTTGTGTAATATCTACTACTTCTTAGACTCACCCCTCAGGTAGGGTTGTCAGCTGACAGCTATTCAGGTCAAGTTCATTCAAACTGTTGATCTCAGCAATGACTGTGGGTAGCCCCCCACTGAAGTTATTACCAGATAGATCCAGTACCTTGAGCTGAGTGAGTTGAGACAGACTATAACAAATAAAACATATACATTGATATATAGTAAATACAAGGAGTACTACTGTGTACACAACAGTACAACAATTACCAACCAATATAGTACATGTAACTAAATGGTACAATTTGTAAAACAAAAACATTTTAAAGCAACGCTGAGTACACAAACTTTATTGACCACACTTCTTTTCATTCGTTTGTCTATTTTTATCTTGCAATTTTAGAATTCTATTTAAAGGGATAGTCAACAGAGAAAACTAAATTTTGACGCAAACTTTGAATAGCAGTAACAATAAATATGGGAGTATCTTTGTTGTTTTTAACATTTTAGTTTGTGAGATTTAAGGGAAAATGCGAAATCGCATTTTGGATATCGGCAATACATTCTTTGGTTCGTCACCGGGATTGGCGTACACCCCAAACGCATTCATATCCTTATATGATTGAATTGTCATAATTGTCGAGCTATCACTTTCCAGTGTTGTTACACCCTTAGTTTCCCCAATTCACGTATATTTGCTCTGTGGACTACTAAAAAAACATTGAAATATTAAATATTTTTAGTTATTAGGGGCCATTCATTGCTGAAACCGTAATAATTAATTTTTTTGCCAGTTACTTTTATAAAATTATAATTAATAATAATAAATAATAATATTTAGTAGTTTAGTAGTATTATTTTTATAATAATATTACTAAATAAAAAAAATGCTAATAATATTTTTGATATTTGTATTTCATAATCATAACAACATCATGCATAATACCAATAGATATGCAATAATAGCGCTTATTATTATTATTAATAATGATCGATGATAGGAGAAGTTGTCCGTGATAATTATTGTCATCACTGATCACTGATATAGCCTAATGTGAAATAGCCACAATGCTGATAAGTATCTGTGTAATAATGACGAGGCGTGCAAGCCGGTCCCGTCATATTAGGGGGTCACTCACAGTCGCGCTCCAGCAGTGGTGGTTTACTAATGTCGCACAAGTTGAATGCACGCTATGTCTGTGCGGGGTGTACCCTCGTTATAGACAACAATGTAACGAGTCTTTGGCGATATTTCTAACAGCGCGAAATTCAAAGTAGATTTGTGCAAAATTGACAGTTTTATACTGCTATTTTTATACTTTTGGAAAGTTTTACAATAAAATTTGGTCCCCTATTGGGGAAATCACTGTCTTTTGGTAGCTTATGTATTAAATTAGTGCTACCTAACCATTCCAATATCAAATAAACTAGCATCAAAAAGTGTCATTTTTGGCTTTCTCTGTTGACTATCCCTTTAAAGCACTTGTGAATAATAACTGATGAAATCTTGAATTTGGCTGATTTCCACAGCAGCAATAAAACTAAAGCTAACGATTGTACGTGCATTTTTTTTGTAGAAGCAGCTTTTTTCAAAATACAGCTGAGTAGTATGTGAAATGGAGGATCTGGCTCAGTTTTTTCGCCCTCAGATATTTGCCCCTG
>CALYOO010000610.1:0-19738 GCA_945261195.1 Cryptosula pallasiana
GAATTAAGTCTTCTAGACGGAAATATAAAAGAAGATAGAGAGTGTTTTAAGTGTAAGTGACATGCATTATCTTTATATATATATATACATATACCATGCTTAAGAAAGTTATCTATATATGATGAGAATTTGTTTATTTTGTTTGTAGATATTGATAACAAAAGCCCTAGGTATTTCCTTTCAGTGCTCTCATTGTTGTTGATAGCATATGGCACAAAGATGTTGAGTGAAGCACTGAAAGGAAACAAAAACAACGTCTCTTGTATATTTTGTGGTAAGAAGTTTAAATTAGGGGGATTGCATGAGCCTGGCCGAGTTCTTTCAAGACATTTTTGTGCTCACTTGTTTATTTATTATTGTTTATGTGGAAAATCGCATACAACTTTGAGAGATCTTCAGCAACATAGTTGTATTTTAAAAACTAAAATGTTTTTTATTGTTGATATTGCTAGTTACAATAATTTTGTTTTATTTATTAATAGAAAATATTCTGAATTACTTATGGATATTACTTTTCCGAAAAATTTTGCGTTAGTGTATCTCTATCCAATAGAAGGTAATTTTTCTGAAAACATTGTTCTAGATTTTGAATTAGGGAGTAAATGGTTGGCGATAGCTAAAAAACCTGCTGCTGAAGATCGAAAACTTTTGATTAAAAACCAGTGTAAAAAAATGAGAGCACTTATATCTTCAGATTCTGATCTTTCAGAAACTGAAGAAAGTAATAATGACTTAATTTTTGTTGCTAGTTCACAGTGCAGTCCAAAAACCAGTGTTTTAGAATCTAATACTATAACAGTTAAACCTCAAACCCAAGTAGATTTAAAAGAAAGCCAAAAGATTGATGATAAGAAAATTGATTTAACTTCACTTAAATTAATTTTGAATATAAAAGATGGACTGAAAAAAAAGGGCTTTAATGATTGTGTTAAATTGAAATTAGCGTCTATTAGACGAAAAATGCAGAAAAACTCAGACTTTTCTCAAGAAGAAGTTCTTGTACTAACTGCACTCTTAGGTGAGTTTTAAAATTTTTATTTCACTATATTTTTTAATATTATCATGGCTCTGGAATAGGTCTTATGCAACTACCCTATTTTATAATTTCTTACCGCAAAATATATAGTGAATAGGATGTTTTTTTATAAATACTCTCTCTATATATATATATATATATTATATATACAGACGATAGTCTGTGTTTTTATGAATACATTTCATGTAAAAAATGTTCTGTCATTAGTTTACCATAGACTTTATGCAACTATCCTATTTTACAATTTCTTACCACAAAATATATAGTTAATAGGATGTTTTTTTATAAATACTCTCTATATATATTATATATACAGACAATAGTCTGTGTTTTTATGAATACTTTATTCACATGTATACACTTCATGTAAAATTGTTCTGTCATTAGTTTACCCTAATACATTATTTTTATTTGTTTTGTGGTTGAGAACTCCATACGCTTCATTCTTACTGTATTACTTTGCATAATATTACAAAATAAATATTACATCAACTACCTTCATACTGCATTCAAGTGATGAAACAGTAAATTTCACATCTGTATTACTGAATCTATAGCATTGTTATGAAAAAGACTATAATTACTTAATTATTATGTCATATCGTGACAAACTATCAACACCCAATTCACAAAACTGTAAAACCTAAAGTATAATGCTTGTGGTTGTAAAAAGTCTTCTACTGTTTTGGTTTCTCAAACAAATTATAAAACATTTTTCACAATTTTTTTTGTGCAAAAGCGGAGTTGTCTTACCATTTTGACACAATGTGCCGACAACTTTTACATATTTTTTCAAAAACGAAGTTTAGAAATTATAAATGGGAGTTGTCTTAACATTTTTGAAAAATGAGACGATAACTTGAAATATTTATTTTTGTGTCGGAACATTGAAATTTTTGTAACATTTTAGAGTTGTAACCCCGAAAGTTTTACAAATTGGCTAAATTACTAATGTTAAATATGAATAAAATACTTTATTACACTAAATATATACAAATTATTGCACAATACAAATAATATGTAATTTAATGTTCATGAGTTGTTGCTGATAGATTTTGGCGAGTCGACGGTCATTCACTTGTACACGTATTCTATCTAAAAGCATACATAGATGTCGTTATAACAACTACATTATACTATGGTAAAAAATACGGCTATTAGTAGTTACTTATTACTAGTGAAGATTAACATACCTTAATTAAATTTCCGATATCGAAATCCTGCTAGCTTCGCTTGAAATGTGATTGTTATCTTCATTGCTTTTCTCACTATCATTGTCGACAACTTCATCTTTTTCCTCAAATTTTTTGTTCTCAGAGTCATCATCTGTCATATTATCATCTTCTTCATCAGTATAAGCATCGATGTTATCATCGTCATCATCATCATCATCATCATCATCAGCAGCATCATCAGCAGCAACATCATCATCATAACTTTTCATCAGCTCAGCATCATCAAATAGAGAAAGTCTGAAAGCTATTCCTTCTTTTTCACTTGAAGTAGATAGAAGCATCAAAGCTTCTTCAACACTCAGAATCGTGAGAATGTGTTTCTTTGTGCCGCTTTCAGTTGTCATCGTACTTTTATAGTGGATCATACCACATTCATGGTTTTTGATCTTCAAAACGTTCTCAGGAGGGACAACAATCTTCCCAGTCATCAAAGATCCGTCATTCATCATGTATCTGTAAGTGACAGTGTGAGTGATACGTAAAGGCGATGTATCTTGTTTTCGTTTTCGCTGCTTCGACTTCAAATTTTTCCAAACTGAAAGTCTAGTGAATGTCAGAAGAGTGTTGACAGGAATATTATCGAAAGTGATGATATCAAAGTATGCTTGCAACTGTTTCAATGATTTTTTTCTCAAGATTTTGGCTATAACTCGTTGTTTTAGCCCTTGATGACGATGATTATCTCCTACAATACGTAGATCGGGTTGATTTTCTTCTAGCTTTCCCATGTACACTAGGATTTGTGAAGAGCCGGGATCAAGTTCCTGTAGCTCCATCGTAAGTTCTTTGTCAATCAGTGACTTGACTCGAATTCGATGATTGTTTTTTAAAACATATTCATAGTCCAATATACCATAATCTTCAACGTAATTAACATCGAAAACCTCCAATATCGTAGGAATTGGTAAATCCAACAAACTCACAAAATTTCCGATTTCCAACATTCCTTTCTGCATAGCTCCTGTCATTATTCCACCCATCTCGAGCAATTCAAACTCTCTAAGTTTGTTTACGGTATTATTCTTGCTGTTGCTGAATAAAAAGGAAATTGAAGCTTGAGATAATGTCGGTTTTTTGATATCCTCCGTTCGTTTGACTTCACTGTTCTCATGCAGATATGTGTAGTCCGGTGTGGGACTCAAAGGAGAGTCAGCTGAAACTACATGATGGTTCATTGCTATATCAGCATGAGCATTGGTGTTTGAGCGAGAAGATGTATCATTAAAGGTGTTAGGATTGGATCTTCTATCATCAATGTGAATGCCGTTGGTGGTGGAAATGATGGTTGTAGTGGAAATAGCGTTAGTGTTGTTGGTAGCTGTGATTGGTTCAATATGGAGCTTAGGAAGTGCTTTGGAGTGTGATGTCATCATACCTGCAAAAAGTAAAAGAACTTAGTTTAATGATGTAAATATACTGAAATTATTGTTTTATTAAAAGATTGTTTTTAAAAACTAAGATTCAAAAACCTAGATGTTTCAATTAATTAAAAACAAATAATTATTTTAGTGCTTCTTACCTTGTTGCTCTCCTAATAGCTGTAGTAGATGTTGCTCCTCTGTTAGTCGCTGTAGAACTGGATGCTTTCTGTGTGAAAACGATGGCTCTTATATAGCTAAAGTTGTACTGATTAAACCCTATGAACACCATCTCGTGTCAATCTCTATGAATCAACATTTGTTCACGCGAAGGAAAGTCAATGGTTTCGCGGGAATAAATGAATTATTTTCACGCGAATACAAACCAATGCTTTCGCGGGAATAAATAAGCTATTTTCACGCGAATGGAAACCGTTGCTTTCGCGGGAATAAATATTTTATTTTCACGCGAATAGAAACCAATGCTTTCGCGGGAATAAATAATTTATTTTCACACGAATAGAAACCAATTCTTTCGCGGGAATAAGTACTTTATTTTCACACGAATGCAAACTGTTGCCTTCGCGGGAATAAATGATTTAATTTCCCGCGAATGGAAACCGTTGCTTTCGCGGGAATAAATATTTTATTTTCACGCGAATAGAAACCAATGCTTTCGCGGGAATAAATGATTTTATTTCCCGCGGATGAAAGTCAATGTTGTCGCGGGAATGAATACTTTATTTTCACGCGAATGGAAACCGTTGCTTTCGCGGGAATAAATACTTTATTTTCACGCGAATACAAACCGTTGCTTTCGCGGGAATAAATACTTTATTTTCACGCGAATAGAAACCAATGCTTTCGCGGGAATAAATATTTTATTTTCACGCGAAAGCAACGGTTTCCATTCGCGTGAAAATAAAGTATTTATTCCCGCGACAACATTGACTTTCATCCGCGGGAAATAAAATCATTTATTCCCGCGAAAAGCATTGGTTTCTATTCGCGTGAAAATAAATTATTTATTCCCGCGAAAGAATTGGTTTCTATTCGCGTGAAAATAAATTATTTATTCCCGCGAAAGCATTGGTTTCTATTCGCGTGAAAATAAATTATTTATTCCCGCGAAAGCAACGGTTTCCATTCGCGTGAAAATAGCTTATTTATTCCCGCGAAAGCATTGGTTTGCGTTCGCGTGAAAATTATTTATTTATTCCCACGAAAGCAACTGACTTTCCTTCGCGTGAACAAATGTTGATTCATAGAGATTGACACGAGATGGTATTCATAGGGTTTAATCAGTACAACTTTAGCTATATAAGAGCCATAGTTTTCGCACAGAAAGCATCCAGTTCTACAACAGCTATCAGAGAAGCAACATCTACTACAGCTATTAGAAGAGCATCAAGGTAAAAACTTAATAAATTACAGTTTTTACTCATATATTATTTATTATACTAAAACAACTGAACAAAATTAATCATCTGTTTTTTTTGTTTTTTTTCAGATTCAATGACAAAAAATGGAAATAGTTAACAACACAGAATCAGAAACTCAGCCTAAATCTTTGACTCAAGAGGACTTGATACTTCTACAAAACATATGCAATAAGAAAATTGAAGAGAGAGTGCGAATTATCTCAAACAATTGTAAATTCATACAGAAAGACTTGATAGAGCAGCTAAATAGTTTTCGAACTGAATCTTTTCTAACATTAAAGCTCTTAGGGAATGATGTTACATCAGACATTCAGAGATTACATTATGTATTACAACAACGACAATATCAACTACAACAGGTAAACACACCAATTTCTATCGAGTGTGCTCGTAAAGAACTTGCTCTAAAAAGAAGAAACATGCAGCGACAGTCCGCTCAAAGACAAGCTAGAAGGGTAAGGACTCAACAACGTAAGACACGAAAAGCTACAAAAACATCCGATTAACAGTCAATTTTTGATGATAAGGTAATAATTAATAAAAAAGTACTATTTAGTAAGAGTTTGTAGTTGTTTTAAATTTCTGTTTAACCATTCTATACTAATACATAACTTTTTATTTTAGTTCATTATGGAATCAAAAGTACATAGAACAGAAGTCTTCCTTCCTAAGTTTGTATTATTTAATATTTACTGACTCTAGCTATATTGTATGAGATTTTCCCTACTTATTACACAATAAATGTATATATTCACATATTGTTTCATTTTTAATCACTGTATTTATTCAATGTAGATATATCTCCTCTCTCCTCTCTCCTCTTTTTATCTCTCCTCTCTCTCAACATACTCTCTCCTCTACCAAATACTCCTCTCTCCTCTCTTGCAGTTATTTCCCAAATACTGTAGATTTTAACCATCTAGAGGTCTAATTTGGTAATTTTCCAACATATTTTATAGCATTTAATATACTTATTATGTAATAAATGTATATTATTCAATGTAAATGTAAATATATCCATAAATATGTACATAATTATCCATATATACATAAATGTATAAAAAACTAAAAAAAATCTCTCCTCTCTCTCCTCTCTCTTCTCTCCTCTCTCATCTCTCCTCTCCCCTCTCTCCAGAAGATTTTCCCTACTTATTATGTAATCAGGTATATAATCATATAATTTTCATTTTTGATCAATATATTTGTTCAATGTAGATATATCTCCTCTCTCTATGTAGATATAAATATAGCCATAAATATGTACATAACTAACCATATATACATGAATGTATAGAAAACTAAAAAATCTCTCTCCTCTCTCTCTCTCCTCTCTCATCTCCCATCTCTCCTCTCTCCTCTCTCCTCTCCCCTCTCTCTCAAGATACCATATGAGTTCGAGTTATGTAAAAAAGTTATCAAAACTTGAATGCCATACATTCAAAATCTATATGCCATATAAGTTCAAATTAAGTAAAAAACTAATCAAAACTCAAATGCCACTTAAATACCACTCAAATGCCACTCAAGTACCCCTCAAGTAAAATACAATATAAACTCGGCGAATTCATCCAACGTCGTAACCCATTGCCTCAACCCCCAGATCAAATCCACAAAAAAACACTTGGTAGGGAGATCTGCTCATATATTACTACTATGGCCACTGATGTTTTTGTAATGAATTGGTGCCTGGAGTAACCCAACAATAAGTTCATAAGCAAAGCAACAAACTGCTTCCGAGAAAGTGTTTTAAAATTGTGGTGAGGCGTTGAATAGTCTTGGCTTTAACAACAGCATTGGCACGTTCCCATTGGTGTGTTACAAGAGAAGAGGTAAGAAGAGACCAATCTTTTAACAATGACTTGATGGCACGGACTTCACAGTTAGAACACTGGCGGTCAAAGCAGTTCCAGGTTTTAATTGAACACAACGTGTACTGTGATATGGTAGCAGTAGACTTTATTGCGTCAGGCAGAGTGTACCCGTCTCTTCTCATGATGACCCTTAGACAATCCATTGCCAACTTCATGTTCTCACATGTAAAGCATAAGCACTGCCTCCGCTTGGCAGCAGACACAAGCTTGATGTGTCTTACTCTTAGGGCAGCAAAGGTGGCACATGGTTGTCTTCTGTTACATACAATTGCTAGGTATCATGCAAAGACTGTTTCATGACATATGCTGACCTACCACCTTGCACATCTTTTTTGTTTGGATGTTATGTGCACACAGAAATATTTTGAAAAAGCGTAAAAGGGATTCTTTTTTCCAGTTATGAAGGGTTTGTCTCATACAAACTGTTTTTGGGCGGTAGCTAAATGTGCTACGACACAGACCAGATAGTTCAGCATGGTGAGATTTATTAGCTTTGTACTTTCTAATAATAGCCACATATCCCTTGCTCGACTTCCTACAGGGTGAAAAGAGCTGCTTTGAAGCTTTAACGTGGGCGTTGATCGATGCCCGATGGCTGGACTTGAGCAGATTTTTTCCCTGTAACTTTTTGCCAGTTCTTGGAGTAGCATGCTCAATCAAGCTATTTATTCGCTCAGTCCTGCTTGATGGAGACAATCTTGCTTTTGCAACAGGCTTAGGAGCTGTCTCTGCACGAACTTTTCGATGATACTCACGATCCTTTTTGTTAACTGCCTCTTTTTTCTGTGTACTCATTTCAGTGCGATGTTTTGCCATTTTGGTTATCTGCTTTTGCTATGTTTCCTGCCTCTTTTCAAATTTTGATTTCATTTTCCCGGAAGGTTGACTCTCTTCTTTCAGTTTATCTCTCCTCTTTTTGTTTCTTATTCGAGATTTTTCATTGTACACTGCTCGCTGTTCCTCTGTCATGTTTGAGCGGTATGACTGACAGCTTTTCCGGTTGCTTTCTCGCCTAACTTCTTCCAGTTTCTTTTTCTTAACGCTTTGATATACCATGGTGGGACACTTGGACTAAATCAACAACATATTTTGTGATATGAACCCCGAAGATGTATTGTGATGTGCTTTCAATTCTATCATGACGCTACAATGATACTTTTCCAACAAACAATGATAATAAAACAGTAAACTCAGTACTCTCTTAACCAGCAACTTGAAGAAAAATAATAGAAATAAAGAAGAGACAAAACTGTTGAGGGGTATGTGCAGATTATTTTCTCTTACACTCTGATACTGTTACTACATGACTTACTGACGACTGGTAACTGATAACTTCAATGACATTAATAGCTACTAATTATTATAAAGCAAGATGTTCAACAGGTATCAACTAGTTCCATAATATGTCATTGTAATAGGTGGTAACAGTTTGTGTTTTGTAGAGAAATAATTGTAAGCAGATCAAAACAATAAATTGGCGCATCATTTAGTTCTCTTTTTTATACGTTACAACTAAAGTAATAATATTTATTAATTGTAATTAATACCAAGAAGTTGACAATTAATTGGTATCATTTATTTGTATGATTATTAGTTTAGTAGTTGTTAGTATTAACAATAATCAATGGGTGATAAATAAGTAAAATTGTTTCTCCAATTTTACTACAACTGTCACTATATCATCATCACCATCATCATTATTAATTATACTACCTAGTTACTTTTATTTTAATTATGATAATGTAAAGTGTTATAATTATTGTAATTTATTATTAGCACTTGTAGTGGAAACAAATTAATTTAAATCATAATAATCATATATAATATTGGGAGTAAGGAAGTAATAATAATAATAGATAATATCATTAAAAATATTGATGATAATAATAATTTATTATAATTACTATAATTTTTTACCTTGATTAATAGTTAATTATTATCAGTTATCAAGTATTAATTAAATAGTAATGAAAATTATTACTTAATGAATCCTCACTACTACTGCTATCATTATTCTTATTTGTCATTTAAAAGCTCTAAATAACGAGTAATTGGTGATTATGGAACGAAATTATTGAACTCAGATCAAGTGCGAAGAAAACAACAAATGGCGACCATGGCGTAAAATGGGTGCTGAGGGGAGAAAAAATTATAAATTAATCAGAAGATTGGAAAAACTCTCCGGATTTGTTAGATCAAGCTGGAGTAAGAAGTTGTTTATGATTTCACTGGAATTTGTGTATTTTCATCATGTGACCAGCAATTGTAGCTACTTTCATTAGATCATTTGTGAGGGGCTATCATAGTATTCTGTCAGCGTGTTATAAAATGATAAGTATGATACGTGAGGGTTAATAGATGTATTTATTATTAACTCAATGAACACCCAGCAGCTCTCGCCTGCTACACCAGTTCACTTTCAAAACTCAACTACTTCATGTGAGGTCACGTGTCCACGTGACTACGTTATTAGGAAGGATATAAAGAGTACTCAAGGTGTGTAGATAACTCCCGATACTACAGCTATAGCACCGACAAAATTGAAATCAAAATATTAATGTGACTAAATGCAATCTCTCAGCGTAGTTGGAATGCAATAACTTTATAGAAGATAAAGAAACTATTTAAATTCAACAATGTATAATAAAAATGTGAGAAATAAACTATGTTTTGGTTATCAAACCAAAATTACATGACTGCACTATGGCGACCAACATAGCACCAACAGATTGAACCTTGGATGTTGACTGTGAAGTGTTAGAACATTCTCCATTGGTTTCCCTTTCATTTAATATCAGTTTTGTTGCTGTATTCATGTTCAATGCATTATAAATAAACAAACAAAGATACCCAGGTATTGTATTTATGTACGGCGATCGCCGTTTTCCGTTGTTTTATTGTCGTTACAATTGATAATTACTTACCAATATGCAACTAATGGTCCTAAAAAATGGCACAAACGTAGTTTATTACGTTTTCAACTTAAAAAGCATGTTAATTTATTTTACAAAGTTAGTTTTAATAATTTGTTAACAAAAAAAAATGCAACTAGAAAATCGGGCTGACTGATTTTGTTAGAAAGACCCAAGTCTCTCGAGCCATAAAAATTTCAAAAGCCTCATCGGTTATGTGCAGCAGTCCACCTCGACCATAACCTCTACTTTCTGTTTTGCGCTAGGACTTGTATTGGAGCCATGACATGTGAAGAAAATAAATTTTCTATGTCAGAGTTTATTATATTAGAAATTATGTGTGCCAGGATACTTTCTCAGAATCTTTTTGGATATACTTTAAAATTGTAGAAGAGAGAAGTCGAATCCTCGAAGCATTCTTAAGTTATAAAGTACCTGTAAAAAAGTTATTAGTTCTATCATTTAATCACTGAGATTCAGTGTAACAAATGACATCACATCACTTTTTGATGTTGCTTTGACTAACTTTTATTTGTCAAATACAAATATGAACAAATAAAGCAGTGGCGAATTTGGCTCATTGTGATGGGTCCTGCCATGGCGACAGTTATATCCCACAGCCGGAATGAGTGCGAGAGGCACGGTGAGCGTACTGCTGCGTGTCGAAATGTTTTCACTTTAACAACTTTAAAATAGACAGTTCCAGGTTATCTGTGGATTGGAACCCTCCAATAAATAATATGAAGAGAACATTCAAATACACGGTTCTTTAATAAATATCATTTTTTGCGCAGTGTTAAATGCTATTAACTTCAAGGCGTGAATACATGTAAGTCTTATCTATGCTCTGTAATCAAGAAATGTTTAGTTTACTTTTGTATGACGGTAGGCATTTGTCCGGACAGATCGTCAAGTAGTTAGTGTTGGGGACATAAATTCTAATTAGTCTACCCAGTATTATTGCTGTCCATTTGATCCCCAGATAACATAGTTTGAGCACAAGGGTCACTTTGATAGAGATATCAAGTTAAAATTTCAGAAGTATCAAATGAACCAACTTGTTTTTGGTAAAAACTGAATGCACAATTCTTTTAATTCTTGTCGACTCGCTAAAAACTCTAGTTCACTTGACATGGTTGGAATTGATGCACAGGCTGGTAACACCAAATTCACCTTCGCAAAATAATGTGCCACACATTCTCTTAAAGCTTGGGGACAGGTGCACAATTCTATTAGTAGTCATTGCTTATTTTAATAGTTAGTTGTATATAATTCTGATGTTACTAATAATAACAGCAGCAAGTATTTAGTATAAGTTGAAAGACGTATAACTTAGCATCATCATCACTCACTACCACCATCATCATTACACGGAGTTGAGAATAATAATTGCTTATTGTAATTTATGTTTCGTCAAAACAACTAAAGTTGACTAAAGCAACTGATGTTTTCTAACCATCAGAATTGTCCATAGAATGCATAAAATTTATTCTTCTTATCATTTTGTTATTTTATACTTTTCTACTCAATGTTTATATTTAATTTCGCACTAGCTGTTGCCCTATAGATAAGTCATTAGCATTATTTACATAATTGATTTATTATGCAAAGGTATAGGATTGTTACCAACTATAATGTCAAAAGCAATTAAAAAAGACTATGGCATTTTAAAGTATTTTTATTTCTGTGTCAACAACTTTTAATGATAACATTCTAATGCATTATCTTTGTTAATAGTTATTTTAATAAATTATTATAATAGTCATTAAGTGATTTTAGCATTATCATTTAAATAATGATAATTGTTATCATTTGTAATAAGGATAATTATTATTAATATCTATCAATTCTTGCAGCAATGTATACAACTAATAATTAATAATAATAATTAATGATAGTTGTTCCCAATAATAATAAAAATAATACCTATCAGACAGTTTTAGTAATCAATTGACAAAAACCTTGACTAACATTACATATGTATATTATTATTGCAATAATCATAATTATTGTTTATTTTGTAACGATAATAATAATTATTATTATTAATACTACTCTTTATTTCATAGAGAAGATAATAATCCAAATTGAGGCAATATTATACAGGATTATTAATTTATTTTAATAAAATATCCATTACTATTACTTATTTCGAGGAGTTGAATTTTGTAAGTAGAGAGATGTAGTACTAAGTAATAATGAAAGATAGTATAATAAGTAGTATTCTTTATTTATTTTTTATTGTTTTTGTTATTATAATTATTATCATTTATCATTATTGTGATTATTTACTGTCTATAAAATTGATTATTATGATAGTTAACTAAAAATTGACAACGTTGCTAGTATGTTTGTAATAGGTTGTAGTTTCTCAAAAAAGTGAACAAATTGTATTACGGCAAATTCAACCTCATAGGCAAATCTCTTCTCTAATTGAAATATCTTTTGTTGCAATCGATGTTTGAGGTCGATTCCATTGTCACATGGCACGATCAAGTAGATGGTAGATCTTTTTTATCTTCCCTCAGCGAAAGCTATAAGTTAACCAATCAGTGGCTGGAATTTTAGATGTTGCGCTTGAATTTACCCTAATTCTATTATCAAGGTATCATTGGAAAATCCCACTTGTAGCAAACGCTTTCAGCACTAATTTCCTTGATCTTTTTCAGCAATTAGGGTTCGGCCATGGCATGTGAGACGGCTCCCCCAAATCCGCCACTGAATAAAGAATTAAAAACATGATGTAAGTATTGATTACAGTTTATAACCTTTTCCAGCATAGTTTTTGAAATATGACCATATTGTAATGTATTGTCTTAATGGTGATGACAACTATTTTTTTCACCTGGTTCCTATTACCAGAAACAGTTCATTCTCGGGTATGATTATACTCAAGAATATGTTTCAGATTACCTTTTTAATTTGTTGTCTTTTTCATCTGCTTTAAAATGTATGCAGAAAAAACCAAGAGTATCAATCTCAATAAGTTGTAATTAGCAGTCTGGACTGATACAAAAGTGTGAGTCATTTTTGCTAGAACAAAAACATATTTTCTAATGTACCGTGACCATAGAATTTGAAAAGCATATATAATTTTCTGATTATAACATCGATGCCAAAGATGGTAGTTGCTTAACTTACCTCTTTGTCATATTTGAAATAAGTGTCAAAACTAGACTCAGCGATGGTAACCTTTGCACTTGAGGTAATAATTATTGTTTTAAGCATCCCATTTCAAGACAAATGAAAGTTTTCAATCTTTTAAAAACTTTCGCTAGCAGATAGGTTATCTGAAACTCATGCCAATACTTGCATACATACTCTTATTGGCATATTGGTCCTATACCCATTGCAAACAAAACTGCTGCAACTCTTATTTTAATGAACAGGGTTTAGCAAGAGTCATGCTTTGTGGAATTGTTCCATTGAAAAAACAAATCCGCTGCATCTTGGTTGAACCAAAACCTTTTGTCATCTTCCCTTGTGATTGGGACACCAGATAAGAAGAGAGAAGTAATAGCTGACATGCATTCAAGAAGCTTGATAGTCAGCTTTAGGTCTGTTCTTCCGCTAGCCAGCTGATACCCCTGTAACACCATTGACACATATGGACAGATGGAATGTAGTACATAAATACATATGGGGTCAATGCCTACACCTTCAAACTCACCTTGAAGCCTGAATATGCAATAAGTCGTATGGTACATTGGGTCGAGTTGCAGTAGAATTTCACAAAAACAAAGTCAAGCAGTGAATGCAGATGTTTAGTTAAAAAAAATTGAGATGTCTCATTTTTAAAAAAAAACAACATGACCGATAGCGCAATTCTAAATAAATCTTATTGTTTCAGGAATCAAGAGTACTGAGAAGGGTGAAACTAGTGGACTGTTGTTTGATGATCACTGCTACTTCAAGTATTATATCTACCTTCGTTGAACGAAGCATCTCTAAATTTATTGTCGCAAACCCGAGATGGTGTTTCGTTTTATTTTTGTTGGTGTTTTGTAGTGTTTTTCTACTTATACTACCGACACAACGGCATCCATGTACTACGACTTTAACGCCTGGTGAATGGACCACGTCCAGACGAACGATCCAAGTGTTTCTGATGATAATAATTTATTAGATAGATACATTCTATTTAGCAATATACAAGTACTCTAAATAATCCACAGAACTTCTGTCTTCCTGATCTTCAGCGGTTCCTTTTAAAGGAAGAGATCAGGAAAACACGCGCCCTTATTAGGGTGAGTCAATCTTACATAACATTGCAGTATACTAGCCAATCATTTCAAACAGCACAAGAACATAAACAAGAATAAACAATCAGGATAGTGTACGCATGGCACATCACTCAGTAGGTCCAACGCTCCTTATTTAGCCCTTGTTCGGCTTGAGTGCTCCATCTCTATAGGTTATATCAGAAGGTTCCTATGTTTGCCAAAAGCTCAGGCTTCTTTCGGAGGCCGTTTTTCCGCGTATCACTTGGTGTAGGCAGCCATTTATCCCAGGCAGATACGAGGTAGAGCCGGTACAGCCGGTATATACCTATGTACTTAGCATACAGGGTGGATACAGGGTCTAGGTGGTTTTCTTCTATTTGTAACAACTCCGGGGTACCTTTAGTCAAGCGGAGGGGTTCTAGCAACACTCTTTTAAGGGTGACAAGGGGTATGAGGTTTAGGGGTACTGATGGGGGGGGAAGGTTTGGGGTCACCGGAAATTACAAAAATCTCCCACAGTATATATGCTCATCATTGAGCTGGTGGTGAACTTTGTGGGAGTTGGTTGTTTGATCTAACTATTAGGCATCTCATCAGTGTGACCAGAAACAGAAATCTACCATGAACTGTAATCTCCTTTGTTTTACTCACTTGTAGATGCCAAGCGTGATTTTCTGACTTTTTTGACTCCATAACATATAAACTGGAACATATAAAACTGTAAAACTGTATATGCAACTGTAAACGTAAAAACTGGAAATTAAAAAATTTCTCATTCATGAAAACTTTTTCTTACTTGATCATTATTATTCGTGTTTAAATTTAAAGTTTAGAAAAAGTTGACCAAAACACCTGTTTGCGGTGCCTTTGTAAGTGCACAGTTTAGAACTCTTCTATGCTGATACAAATGCTTTATTGCTACTTACTGAAGGATCTAATACTACGGTGAGTGCTCAGAATGTTGTGGATCGGTAAATTTAAACTGCTAAAACAGATGCTCACACATTTTGTACAAACTTACAGTTGTTTGCGCTGTTGTCCATTAGTCGGCCTTCTATCTGAAACGCATTGCGAGCTAATAAAGTTTAAACTTTACCATACTAAAGATTTGGTGATCGTTAAGATACCTTATTAAAGGAAAGATGTCACATACAACGCAAGGAATGTTGATGCGTATGTAGTCATTAAACTAATAGAGATTGGCATATGTGAAATCTAGTATTTTTCCATGGTGTTGTCAACTAACGTTGTAAGTTTTATGATTGAAGATTATTTAGGTTTGTATCTGCAAAATTATTACCTCAACTCCGTAATCCTGCGCAAAGTTAACCGATTCCTATACAAGATCCATCAATTCTGATGGGTGGTCTTCTGTGGTGGCGTGGTAGGCCACAGGCCAACTAAATCCTTTGTAGCTCAGGAACGTCAACTGCTGTACATGGCTAGCAGGCATATGCACACCACCTGCCGACATCAACAACGTTTTAAAGTTATAGCTGGGCTACTGTGAGAACACCTGTGCCCTTACGTACATATAGCGAGTAAAATGGCATTGAAACGTATCTACTGCTGATGTGAGATCTTGTTACTGTGGTCCTTGTTACTAAACTAGAATAGTTTTTACTAAATATCAGACAAATTGAATCAACAGGAATTTTGAAAATTTTTTACATTTATTGAAGAGCTCACCGTACTTTCTAAACATAAGCTGTCCTTGCGTTTGTCGTAGTCAGTTGCACCCACCAACTCGGTGTCTGATTTTGCAGAAACCATCTGCACATCTTCCTAGAATGAGTGAAGCGAGATGAAACAATCAATGTTACTGACCGGTAGTTTTCAACTTCAAACCGAAATCGATTGTCAAAAATTTTGAACTGCGATGCCAATCGCCTTTTATATGAACTTGTTTTTGATTGTTTTGAAAAGTTGTGGTTATCGTCTTTATAATCTATAAAAGTTCATTGAATAATTATGATGTTCTTAACTAAAGTTTGATTTTATTTGCAGCGTATTGAACTACAAACACCCACTTCATTTTGTACTTGGTTTGTCGAACAAGTCACAAATATTCTTCTTGTCTTGCAAATTTGAGGAACACATTTTGCTTTTCAAATGTGTCATAATTCTTTCTTCCCTGTGTTTGCAATGCTGGAGTAACCAATGATTTGGCTTAGTTTTGTCTAAACCATTGAACATCCCAATTTGTTTGGCCCTACTAAGACAGATTAGATCGTAAGTTTATAACATCCGATGCAAATATCCAATGCAGATGAGCAGAATGCTCAGTGTGTATGAATATGGGTCCAGTTATAGTTGGCTCAACCAATGTTTGCTTGTTTAGAAACATAGAGTGGTGGATCATGGTTGGTGTCACACGAAAGTCTCCGCAATTATATGTCATAGAAAAACATAAAAGTGCCGACTCGGTAATGCATTTGTCGTTTTGGATGAACCACTGTCACACCGTTTGCTATTTTGGTTTATTAGTGTATATCCCAAGCATAACAGGAGAGGAAGCTAAATCTAATGAGTGTATAAATCCATAAGCTGCTTTCTGCAGTTGACGAACCTTTCAAAAACACTTTGTCAATCTTTATTACATGGGGCACAATCTCCTTAGCTAACACCGGATGACCTTTTGAATTTTGGGTCACAAAGTATCGAAGTTCCTTGTCTCATATCCAGCAGCTTGACGCATCCCATGAAAATGTAGATAGTGCGTCGATTGTTCGTCCAATAGGGACAAGTTGGAATAGCCCTCATTTTGATGACACTTTCCTGAATGTCACATCTTTCTGATACGTAGAAACCTTAAGCTTTGCCGCATCACTGTAAGTAATGAACCTATTTGGGTCACACGAAGGTGGGTGTTGAGGGTCATTCGGCCCAGCTCTCTCTACCTCCGTAGCTTCAATTTCCAACTTTACGCCTTCCGAGGTAGAGTTCATTTATCTATTTGCTTCATTGTCATTTTCTGGAGGTCCTCTTTGAAGTCATCAATAATGACAATTTTGAAGGCCGGCTTCCTCACTTCTGCAGGAAGCGCAGATGGAGCATCAATGCTAGTGGATGTGCAAACTGAACTACCTGCTAGATTTGTTTTGCCTTCAGAGTTAATGTTGATGGGTACATCTAGCAATTGCTCTATCGCTTGCGCAGAATTAATCCCTACGTAGATACTAGTATTGCCGATGCTCTTTTTTCTCTTCCGATAGTTTTCAAATGAAAAGAGCCAGTTGTCAGCTCAATGTACCTTATCATCTTTTGCACTCAAGCTGTGCGGGTTTTACATCAGTCGACACAGAGAGTAGATCTAATCCAATAAATACGTCTAAACATACATTAAATAGTCAAATATACCGGGCAGGCAATAAGTATCCTATATTGCTCAAGTTGTGTAAACAAATTCAAAACTTGTGTAAAAGCAATACAAGTGAAAGCTACTATTAATTGAGGTATGCCAGATCCTCATATAATTTGTATTTGCTCACAAAAACTTTGAGATTTTATTTTCTAAAAAGTATTCTTACAACTTGAACACGCAGCAATGTGCTCCTTCATATTTGAAACTTCAGTTAAGCGTCGAGACTAAACTTACTGGGAACGATTTCATCGTGAATTTTTCACAAATACCCCTCAAGCCTGTTTTCCATTTGCGATGCAGCCAAATCGTGGTTGATCGGAATTGCTCCACCACTGCGAGCCACTGTATTGCAACGCCGTACACATGAATCGCCAACTAGGCATTAGCGCAAACACACTGGCTGTTGCTAAGACAACGCTTAGTATGCCATGGGTTGCACAAGAAAAAACATTTGTCAGCCGTATTACATAGGCATTCATATTGCCTCACCCTTTTCATAAACGTACCTCGTCCACGCTCCCAAAATGTACTTCATCAAACTGAGACTCTTCGGTCACTGTTGTGGTTTCTGAAAAATACATGCTCGAGCTGTGTCTCTCCTGGAGTCAGAAAAGGCTACAAATTCCGTGCTTAGATCCTTAGATTTTAATTTGTATAAAGTCGCGTGTGAGTTTCATACCAATGTCTGATAAGTTATTGTTTTATTTTTAAATTTAACAAAAAAGTCTATAATGGATATTTATTTCTGAAATTAATAAAATAATACTGGAAAATGGACGAAAATTATATTATTTTGCGTAAGAAAATTTGACCAAGAAAAATTAAAACTCTGAATACAAGCAACCGTTCATAGCTCTTATAGTTATAAAATGTTAAAGCAACCTTTTATGACTTTTAATAAGATTTTCATTTTATTAAAAAGTGTTGGAAAGGAGGAGGAAATTATCAATTTTTGACCCAGGATCTTAGGACGGATTTTGCGACCGCTACTTACTGTTTCTTGTCTTACGTGGGGCAATGACCTTGACACAACTCTTGCCAAAAAGCTAGGAAAGTAGCAGCACCAGCGATACATCCCCATTCACAGGAGTCCCAGCAATCTCGCAGCACAACCATGTCACACGAATTTTGTATTTCTCCAATATTTGCACTCGCTCGCCATCGCCCAACCTGAATGAGAGCTTTAGAGGAAATAAGGATATGTATATACCTGTGGGTTAACTTTGGGCAGCCTCCTAGAACTGGTGATGGGAGAGTTGTCTAAGGCAACAAGGAGAGGAGCGGCAGAGATGAGACATCGAGGATTCACTGACACAGCACTGGCACCTTTACACAGGTCAACATATATGAATAGTCAACATATAGGTCAATAGCCATAAAAGTGAAACTGCGGCAGTTATACCAAATATATTTTATGTCATAAAATAGCTGGGCTGCTAGTTGTATGAGAAGCAGGCCTTATAGGCATAGGTTTTCATGTGCACAACGAAAAGTGCTGCTGAGATAGGCACTGGAACAAGGGTTTCCGAATTTTCTTTTGATCAAAATTATCCTTGCGAGAATCACCACTCGTTAAAACTTCAATCAACCTGGTAACAGCAGAGACTTGGCAATAAGTTACACTGTGCTGCTCTGCACATTCTGCATCTTGTGGTTATCTCTGAAGCGTAGTGTTTTCAAAATGCCTATAACAGTTCGCCATAAAAGCTATTATATCAATTTATTGCGCACCTGAGACTATTTCCGAATAACTAACATCTATGGTAATAAAATGTTTTATGCGTTGTAGCAGGAAGGAACTTAATGTAGCTTTTCAGTTTAACACTGTTTAAAAAAATGTTGAAAGCTGACCATTAGATATAGATAATAAACTCAAAGGTCTATAAACATAAAGGGTCCAGCCTTTATAATATGTGTGCAACTTTTTGCACTACTACGGAGTATGCACTTCTACCAGATAGTTCAAGGTGTCTAAATGTAATTTTTACTCGCTATTGCTTTCATAATCTTTGCTGTTGGTGGTGGCATGTCCTGCAGGTTTTCAATGACTGGAGTTGCATATTCTGGAGGCAGTTGGGTGACATATACAGGTAACCTGTTTTACAACTTCCTGTATCTTAAGGTTTGAAGCTGGCTGATAGTCGTTTTCTACTTTACAGCTAGGCTGGGTATCACTGTTATTATGAGTTTGAGAGCATGTCAAGTCCTGGAGGTCGACATTTTGGTGCCCTACTTCCATTGACTCAAACTTAATATTCTTACCCTAAACAACATCAATGCTCCACCATAGTTGTAAT
>CALYOO010000611.1:0-19677 GCA_945261195.1 Cryptosula pallasiana
TTATTCCCGCGAAAGCATTGGTTTCTATTCGCGTGAAAATAAATTATTTATTCCCGCGAAAGCAACGGTTTCAATTCGCGTGAAAATAGCTTATTTATTCCCGCGAAAGCATTGGTTTGTGTTCGCGTGAAAATTATTTATTTATTCCCGCGAAAGCATTGACTTTCCTTCGCGTGAACAAATGTTGATTCATAGAGATTGACACGAGATGGTGTTCATAGGGTTTAATCAGTACAACTTTAGCTATATAAGAGCCATAGTTTTCACACAGAAAGCATCCAGTTCTACAACAGCTATCAGAGAAGCAACATCTACTACAGCTATTAGAAGAGCATCAAGGTAAAAACTTATTAAATTACAGTTTTTACTCATATATTATTTATTATACTAAAACAACTGAACAAAATTAATCATCTGTTTTTTTTTTTGTTTTTTTTCAGATTCAATGACAAAAAATGGAAATAGTTAACAACACAGAATCAGAAACTCAGCCTAAATCTTTGACTCAAGAGGACTTGATACTTCTACAAAACATATGCAATAAGAAAATTGAAGAGAGAGTGCGAATTATCTCAAACAATTGTAAATTCATACAGAAAGACTTGATAGAGCAGCTAAATAGTTTTCGAACTGAATCTTTTCTAACATTAAAGCTCTTAGGGAATGATGTTACATCAGACATTCAGAGATTACATTATGTATTACAACAACGACAATATCAACTACAACAGGTAAACACACCAATTTCTATCGAGTGTGCTCGTAAAGAACTTGCTCTAAAAAGAAGAAACATGCAGCGACAGTCCGCTCAAAGACAAGCTAGAAGGGTAAGGACTCAACAACGTAAGACACGAAAAGCTACAAAAACATCCGATTAACAGTCAATTTTTGATGATAAGGTAATAATTAATAAAAAAGTACTATTTAGTAAGAGTTTGTAGTTGTTTTAAATTTCTGTTTAACCATTCTATACTAATACATAACTTTTTATTTTAGTTCATTATGGAATCAAAAGTACATAGAACAGAAGTCTTCCTTCCTAAGTTTGTATTATTTAATATTTACTGACTCTAGCTATATTGTATGAGATTTTCCCTACTTATTACACAATAAATGTATATATTCACATATTGTTTCATTTTTAATCACTGTATTTATTCAATGTAGATATATCTCCTCTCTCCTCTCTCCTCTTTTTATCTCTCCTCTCTCTCAACATACTCTCTCCTCTACCAAATACTCCTCTCTCCTCTCTTGCAGTTATTTCCCAAATACTGTAGATTTTAACCATCTAGAGGTCTAATTTGGTAATTTTCCAACATATTTTATAGCATTTAATATACTTATTATGTAATAAATGTATATTATTCAATGTAAATGTAAATATATCCATAAATATGTACATAATTATCCATATATACATAAATGTATTAAAAACTAAAAAAAATCTCTCCTCTCTCTCCTCTCTCTTCTCTCCTCTCTCATCTCTCCTCTCCCCTCTCTCCAGAAGATTTTCCCTACTTATTATGTAATCAGGTATATAATCATATAATTTTCATTTTTGATCAATATATTTGTTCAATGTAGATATATCTCCTCTCTCTATGTAGATATAAATATAGCCATAAATATGTACATAACTAACCATATATACATGAATGTATAGAAAACTAAAAAATCTCTCTCCTCTCTCTCTCCTCTCTCATCTCCCATCTCTCCTCTCTCCTCTCTCCTCTCCCCTCTCTCTCAAGATACCATATGAGTTCGAGTTATGTAAAAAAGTTATCAAAACTTGAATGCCATACATTCAAAATCTATATGCCATATAAGTTCAAATTAAGTAAAAAACTAATCAAAACTCAAATGCCACTTAAATGCCATTCAAACGTCACTCAAGTACCCCTCAAGTAAAATACAATATAAACTCGGCGAATTCATCCAACGTCGTAACCCATTGCCTCAACCCCAAGGTCTAATCCACAAAAAAACACTTGGTAGGGAGATCTGCTCATATATTACTACTCATTCGCATGAAAATGAAACATTTATTCCCGCGAAAGCAACTGTTTCTATTCACCTGAAAATAATGCTGGTTCATAGCAGTGCAACTTAAGCTATATAAGAAGCACTGTTTTCATACAGAAAGCATTCACTTCATCGTTATTAACTGAAGGAACAAGATCTACTACATCATCATCTACTACAGCACTCCTTCTTCATCATTTGAATTACATAGGAAACAGCTGAAGTTCAAACAACTTCACCTACTTAGATGATACCAAACCAATGAAGACTCAAACTACATTGATTTTGAAGACAGCGCACTTCTCCAACACAGCAAGAATTCATTTCAAGATCTACCACCTACTTAGATGATACCAAACCAATGAAGACTCAAACTACATCAATTTTGAAGACAGCACACTTCTCCAACACAGCAAGAATTCATTTCAAGATCTACCACCTACTTAGATGATACCAAACCAATGAAGACTCAAACTACATCAATTTTGAAGACAGCACACTTCTCCAACACAGCAAGAATTCCTTTCAAGATCCACCTACTTAGATGATGCCAAACCAATGAAGACTCAAACTACATCAATTTTGAAGACAGCACACTTCTCCAACACAGCAAGAATTCCTTTCAAGATCTACCACCTACTTAGATGATACCAAACCAATGAAGACTCAAACTACATAGATTTTGAAGACAGCATACTTCCCCAACACAGCAAGAATTCATTTCAAGATCTACCACCTACTTTGATGATACCAAACCAATAAAAATGAAGACAGCACACTTTTCCAACACAGCAAGAAATTCTTTCAAGACCTATCACCTACTTAGATTATACCAAACCAATGAAGACTCAAACTACATCGATTTTGAAGACAGCGCACTTCTCCAACACAGCAAGAATTCATTTCAAGATTTACCACCTACTTAGATGATACCAAACCAATGAAGACTCAAACTACATCGATTTTGAAGACAGCGCACTTCTCCAACACAGCAAGAATTCATTTCAAGATCTACCACCTACTTAGATGATACCAAACCAATGAAGACTCAAACTACATAGATTTTGACGACAGCATACTTCCCCAACACAGCAAGAATTCATTTCAAGATGTACCACCTACTTAGATGATACCAAACCAATGAAGATGAAGACAGCACACTTTTCCAACACAGCAAGAATTTCTTTCAAGATCTATCACCTACTTAGATGATACCAAACCAATGAAGACTCAAACTACATCGATTTTGAAGACAGCGCACTTCTCCAACACAGCAAGAATTCATTTCAAGATCTACCACCTACTTAGATGATACCAAACCAATGAAGACTCAAACTTCATCCATTTTGAAGACAGCACACTTCTCCAACACAGCAAGAATTCCTTTCAAGATCTACCACCTACTTAGATGATACCAAACCAATGAAGACTCAAACTACATCAATTTTGAAGGCAGCACACTTCTCCAACACAGCAAGAATTCCTTTCAAGATCCACCTACTTAGATGATGCCAAACCAATGAAGACTCAAACTACATCAATTTTGAAGACAAGATGATACCAAACCAATGAAGAGTCAATGTTACACAACATTACTTTCTCTCCTGCTTAGATGATACCAAACCATTGAAGACTCAAATTACTTATATTATATTTCGATGATGCTGAAAAAAACTGTCCAGAACAAGAGTTCAAAAAGCTAATCTATAACTCAAGGCAATCATATCACTATAGGTGAGTTTTACTAATTTTTACCATAAATTAGACAAAATGCTGAATATATACATTTTCTAAGTGAAAAAAGGACTTTTTTGATGTAATTAGTGTATTTTTTACAACAAAATGCTGAATATATACATTTTCATGGTAAAGAAAAGGACTTTTTCGGTGTAATTAGCATAGTTTTAACAACAAAATGTTGAACATATCCGTTTTTTTCAGGTAAAAAAAAAGCACTTTTTTGGTGTAATTAGTGTATTTTTTTACAACATATTTATAAAGCAAGTATTTTTTGTTTTGTTTTAGATAGATGAAAGAGAATCAAAAGCACTTGGTGAAAATAATGCTCAAGAAAGAACAAGTTGAACAATGTAACTTGGTGAGTTATCCCCCTTTTCTAATAATGTAAACTATCCAATGTAACTAGAACTATAATTCAAATTCATGTAATTATTTTACATTTTTGCTTAATCATTCTATACTAATACATAATTTTTTTATTTTAGTTCATTACGAAATTAAAAGCACATAGAACAGAACTCTTCCTTCCTAAGATATAACATCACTACATCAAAGACATCATTGTAAAGGAACAAACTATGCATTAACTGTTATTACTTTGTATTTATTACGTAGTATTTACTGACTCTAGCTATATTATGTGGGGAGATTTTCCTTACTTATTATGTAATAAATGTATATAATCATATAATGATTCATTTTTAATCAATGTATTTATTCAATTTAGATATATCTCCTCTCTTCTCTCTCTCTCCATGTAGATATAAATATACCCATAAATATGTACATAATTGACCATATATACATTAATTGCTAGAAAACTAAAAGATCTCTCTCTCCTCTCTCTCTTTCTCTCTCTCAAGATACCGTATGTATGTATGTATGTATGTATGAATGCATTGATTGTCATTACAAGTTGTATTGCTTTGTATAACTTAGTATTTACTGACTCTAGCTATATTATATAGGAAGATTTTCCCTACTTATTATGTAATCAGGTATATAATCATATAGTTTTCATTTTTGATCAATATATTTATTCAATGTAGATATATCTCCTCTCTCTATGTAGATATAAATATACCCATAAATACGTCCATAATAAACCATATATACATGAAGGTATAGAAAACTAAAAAATCTCTCTCTCCTCTCTCTCTCCCTCTCTCCTCCCTCTCTCTCCTCTATCTCTTTCTTTCTCTCAAGTATATATATAATTATGTAAAAAAATTATCAAAACTTGAATGCCATAGATTCAAAATCTATATGTCATATAAGTTCAAATCAAGTAAAAAAATAATCAAAACTTAAATGCCGCTTAAATGCCACTCAAATGCCACTCAAATGCTTCTCAAATGAAATACAATATAAACTCTATATGACATATAAGTTCAAATTAAGTAAAAAAATAATCAAAACTCAAATGCCACTTAAATGCCACTCAAATGCCCCTCAAATGAAATACAATATTAACTCGGCGAATCCATCCAACGTCGTAACCCATTGTTTTCACCCCAAGGTCTAATCCACAAAAAAACACTTGGTAGGGAGATCTGCTCATATATTACTACTCACCACATCACCAGTGAAGCTACAAATATTCACAACCAACTTGATGAGTTTCACACCACTGAAAAACTGTTGGGATACATTGTAAGGAATAAGTAAAATGCATGCACCAGTGTCAATATCTATCACCAAATTGGTACCATTGATTAAAATTTTCACTGAATACTGGTTGGAAACTCGCAATTTGGTTACAACTAAGGTGTTAGCAACTGTTGAATGATCAAAACGACAGTCCGAGTTCCTTCGCTAAGGTCACTGACGGCATTAGCTTGCACTGTAATGCTGTCGTTACACAGTGGCTTAATTGGCCCAATTTGACCAGAAAGATGGCAGGTAGCCTCCTTAAAATGGCAAACTTCTGCAGGATGATTTTTCCCACATCTCCAACACTTTCCATGTGAATACTCAGTTTTAATAGCTGTTGGTCCCAGGCCAGGGGCTAGATAAGATGATACCTGGGACCTTTGTGCAATTAGCTCCCTCTCATTAGACTGCCTCCCTGGGTTGATGACTTTAACCTCTGCTACTGGAGCTGATGATGATTGTTGAGTCATTGCACTCAGCTGTTAGTCATCCATCTGTGTTGCCAAGGTAACAGCTGCTTCCCAAATCAAGGCAGGTCCTTCTCTGATCAGTGTCTGACAAATAATTTCCAATCAAACACCTGCTACCAGTCGGTTCCTAAGTTTTTGTTTCACCTGAGCAGATGGTCAAAAGTTACAATAGGTAGAAAATTGTTTCAATGCTAAAACAAATTCTGGTATTGATTCTGTACTAGATTGAGTACAAGTGTCAAAAACGTAAGCTTCGGCAACCTCATTTCTCCGACCGAAGTAATCATCAAACTGTTTCACAAGTTCATCATACGTTTTGTCGGCAATTAGCTCAGGGGAGCATAAGTTCACAAGTAGCTGAGCAGCGTCGCCGCCAAGAACAGCAATCAAAGAAGCCTGCTTCTTGTCAGCATCAGTAACTTCGTTTACCACCAACCATGAGCTGAGTCTTGTTTCGTAGGTCAGCCAATCGTCTTTATCAGGTTTGAACACATCAATACTCCCAGTAGGCATAGTTGCACTGACGTCTATGAGTTATACTACCAATCCTTGTTGCCAATCTGTTATACCTTAGAGCAGGTTGCTTGTATTGTAATCAGAACACAGCTGGTTAAAAATCGAGATCAACAAGGTAATTGCACAGCTGTGTAAAACTAGCTGAAAATTAAGCTGCTATCCCATAGCTGGCTTATGCTAAATACAACAGGAATGCCCTTTATCACTTCATGATTGCCACTTGAGATTCAGAAGGTCAGCCTTAGAGATACCTGGTGAAGAGGTGCGTTGTATTGATTACCATGGCAGGTTGTTGATGAACAATATCAAGACCATCTTTGATACCCAACTACCCCAAGTATGGTTTCCATTATGATGTGTAAGGTTACAACAAACAACTACTCCCTTCTTGGGATAGTAGAGTCCAGTTCAGGAGGTTCCCCCATACCAGCTAGTCTTAATGGGGCCAGACTGTAAGGAAACGTCCTCATTTGGCGTATAAACTCAACCGCTCAGGCTATGGAGTTAAAAGTGGACAGAAATTTCACGCAGGAATTGGTCCTGAAGACGCCGGGCAAAGGTAGGTTGCTGCAAGACCCACTGTCTCACACTTTAGTATCAGCATGCACTCTACTCTCCAGGTATATATACTGGCTGCCTCTGGCTAAAGTTTTTCAACGATCTAGTGAGCTCTTTCCCAGAGACTGAGCATGGCAAAGCCTATATCCTGGTGATGAATGACCACTTTACTAACCTGCAAGATGATCTGTTCCGACCTGATGCCACTAACCTTGATTAATTGGTTTCCAGCTTTTCTGGCATCCCTAAGAAGTTGCCCACAGAGCAAATGCTCAATTTGAGTAATTCTTATGCAAAAGTTGTTTGCTCTCTAGGGTATAGGGAAAACCAGCACTACTCCTTATCACCCACAACCTAACCAAACTTTGGAGAGAAATAATCAAATTTTGGGTTACTATCATCAGTCTCTACTTTTTGAGGAGCAATTTATGTGACTAAGATTTGCTGCTCCCTCAAATGCTGAGTTATCCCCCCCCCCCATTTTACTGCTACAAAAAATGACAATTTTACAATGCTTGGCAGAGAGTTATGCCTTCCATACCAAATTGCTTCCCATTCCCTTTCCTGGCCCATGTCTGAGCATGTTCATGAACAGGAATAGACAAGTTAAAGAAACTGTGAAACAATTTTATCTGAATTTTGTAGCGGTTTTCCCAGCATAATAAACTTGGCCATCTCTGTAGTGCTCAAAATGGGGGAATGACTTATCAGTTGAGGGAGACTGCCCTTCACTAGTAGGGACAAAAGAGAGTCACCCAATACTTAATTGTTTCTCTCAACAATCCCTTTAGCTAACCGGTGATAAGGGTAGTGTGATCTCTTAATACTCCAGAAAACACCCTACTCCTACTTCAGATTAGAATCAGATTGAGTCCCCCTGATCTGTGTGAATCTGCTTAGGGATGCTAAAAAAACTGAAACCTGTCTATCAAGGGCACTGGTTGCCACTGGGGCTTTGCCTGTGCATGAAATCATGACGAGCCTTCAAGCATAGGTGAAAAAAGGTGCGCAAGGCTTTAATAGAAAATTAGTTGAATGTCATGGCTGAAAAAGAATGAAAAGCCCATTCTAAACATGGTTGGAAAACAGGTATGATTAGAAAACTATGATAAGAACTGCGGAAAAATACCAATGTTGGAGCAAAGTTTATCGGGCAATCTGACGTGGAAGAGGTGTATGATAACCTTTCATACCTCGTAAGTTGAAGTAGTCAGTATTCAGTGTAGAACAAAGTTAAAATGAAGCCTTACCACCCCTGGTTGGTCCAAAACCACAGACGCCAACAGCTGTTGGGCCTCTAAAGCAACCCAACATATGTGGTTCACACACTAAATCATAGCCTTCGCACCTACCCCCACCCCAGCACCCTCTTTCCCACTCGAGCTCCCTATACCATCTGCCAATTTTCTTCGTACCCTGCAGAGAGAGTACAAACCATATACTAGCATGCATTTCCCACCCCCCTTTCCCTCCTTCCCAGTAATTCTATGCCAGTGTGACGCAAGTTGGACTGGTGGTTCAGCTATTAGGAGTAGAACTGTGCCAAAGTTATCTGCCCTTATGCCTAGACAACCCTACTTGGTGCTCAGACTGAGCTCCAGTCAGTTGTTCCAACTGCTTTAGAGAAACATAGAAATGTGGGCCCATTTAAATGTAATAAACAGCTACTATGTCATTTGACTAAAACTGAGAAACAAGTGGGAACACTGCAAAAAATCCTCAGAAAATCCTGCTGTCAGAGGGCTCCCCTGGGCCGGGTTCTATCAGCACCACCACCACTCAAACTACCTATCTACAGAAAATCAAGGATGCAGTGCTGCTACAGACCTATATGCAGCTGTTTGGCATTGGATATCACCCAGAGCAAGTCCTCAAAATCTGGGTCCTTTTAGCCAAAAAAGTAAAGACTTACCGAAACAGCTGATACTACAAAAAAATCATGTTCATTTTGTTACAGCCGAGTCTTTTTTCTAGTTTTAAAAATGTTGACAAGAATATAACAAAAAATTTCACTAAGTTTCAAGGGCAATTCTTTCTGTCTTGGATAGAGAATGCTTGCCAACAATTTTGTACAAGTCCCAGCAGGCCACCACTCATTCGTCCTTGTTTGATGACTGTGCAACTTTCAGACAAGCGTAAACCAGTTATTCTCACACAGGAAAACTCAGAACTACTTGAAATGTTAAAGCAGAGAGATGGGCTATTATTCCACCACTACTGTTCAGCACTCCTTCGCTTTGTGCCTTAGCGATTCATAGACTGTGAACTCAAGCAAAAAATTATTACTCATTAGCAAAGAGAGAAGAAAGAAAAACGCTGCTTGAAATCTCAGAGTAGGCAACCAAGCAAATGCATCTCATGGATTGATGTTTGCAGAGCTCCTTCTCCCTACCCTATTTACCGCTCTCCAATTGTATAGCCATCCTCCACTAGCAGACAGTATCGCCTAGAGCCACATTGCCCTATGGTCACCTGACCCCCAGCCCAAATCGATACAGCACCCTTAGCTCGGGTACCTCTTCTGGCTCAAGATCACTCGCGACTGAATTGGAATTCAGTAGTTGTTTTTTCCACCTCCTCAGCCACTCCTACACCGTCTTACACAGTCACAAGTGAGATGATGTGTACATTGGGAAGGATAGGAACCAGTAACAAAAGGAGAGTTGAGGTTCCTCTGGGCTTTCAAATGGTGGCAGCGTACTTTCCTTTCTCACCCCCTCCAGTGCCCCTGATCCCTTCACCTGGTCATTAAAGTATCACCCCCAGTCTGTTAAGACTAGCTAGCAAGATGCCAGTAGCTGCTACCCTTCCTACAAAAAAGTATGTTGTCACCCGTACCCCTGCCCTTATCCCTGCCTTTACTGCTGTGCCTTCCAATTTTCTTCACCTCCCGCCATAAAGTCTACATCTAAGACTATTTCCGGCTCATCCAATTAGTGGACATAGCAACCTCCGACTTCTGTCACTCACCATAGATGAAGAAGTTACCGGCCCAAATGGACTGGGAAATAAACTGCATTGCTCAACAAATGTTCCAGTGGATATCCTCTGCCACTGAAAGACTCTCAAACAGTTTTTATCAACACATGCTAGAAAGAATGTATGTCCCTTGTTCCAGATCGCAGCTAAGAAAATGCGACAGTTGTCTGAGAATTTCTACCACTACTCACTTGGTGAACAATTTTTTTCGCATATGCCTCTACAATGGCTGTAGCTGAGTAAGCGTATACTGACACCAGTGAAAAATGGACACTCTGGAATATGTTGATCAACATTAGCACACAGATGCTAGCTATGCTGTCAACAGAGACAGCCACACTGCTTTCCTCTATTGACAAAAATGTCGAAAGCCAGACTCAGCTGGCAAGTGTACGCCTACTCATACTGAACTTTACTTGGCCAGTTCTCATAAGACAGTGCCCTACCCCACCCCTTCATCTCCCCATTCCATAGCCATGACTGTCATGGTTCTCAATCTTGCAGGTTACAAAATACCCAAGAATTGTCTGGCCACTGTTACACGTTGAGTCCTCGTGACCACATCCTCAACCCTCCAACCTCCTACAGCACTTTGTCACACCTGTCATCTCCATTGTATCTCCACCCCCAGTCACCTCAACCCTCTCCCTTGTGAAACAAACTTGAGTGTGCTGTTTTTCGCAAGACAGATAGATATGGACTGAGGTTATAGAAAAACAAGCCGTTGGCTTTGAGTAGTGTCTGAGAGCTATGGGTATTGGAGTAGCCACCAATGCCTGGTCAGAGGAGGTGGCCATCACTGCTCAAGCGGGAGACTAGTTGTCTCAAAGATGTTTTTTTTAGTTAGCTTATCCCACCTCCTTAACTTTTTCCTCTCCATCGGTCACATGCTCTTACCCGCACTCCTTTCCTCAGTAATTCATATGGCTTTATAAACCTCATTTCCCTTTGTCAGTCATGCAGTTTTGTGTGCAACTTTTCAGCTTTCAATCACACAGGTTGTGTGCCCTGCAGAGTTAGTCATGTTGTTTGTAAATAACTAGTCCTCCACAACATGGTTTGTATGCAGCCTCTTGATATCCTAATAATGTAATAGATTTTGTAGTGTGGCTGTTACATTCCAACCATTATAGTAAACATATTTAGCTTAGCACTAGTGCGTTGTGCGCTCGCATTGCACCCTGGGAAGCGCTAGATATGACAAATGTGGGTTTGTTTGGCTGATAGCATTAAGTAGCGCCGGAAGTCGATTAGCCAAGTCTGTACACCTGCAGATGAGCCAAGGTCGCCTTTACTCTTGAGGACTGGTATTGGATATGGTAATTTTTCATAATGTCATTGTGTTTTGAACTTTAGCATGTAACTAGTTTCTTTTGTGCCAGCCAGTGCTTTTAGTTGTGTCACGGTTATTCTTTTGTGCCAGCTTGGTATCAGCCAATCATGTGTATCGAATTTCAACTGCTTTTTCAACTGTGCAAACCTGTTCGCGCGGTTGGCAGAGAGTTAGCTCCTGCAAGCTGTTGTGATATTCATTAAATAAAGTGTTCAAAGGCTTTACCTTTGCTTCCTAAGTCTGGTCTGTTGCCAACTTGTTAGTTGTCCGTCCGTTTTGGTGATTCGTGGCATGTAGTCTATACACCAACCAGGCAGAGAGTCAGGAACCAATGTACGACAACGCCGCTAGCGCTCCCGATCCTGTATAGCGGTTATAGCTACGCAGCCCATATCAGTGTGTAAGTGTTAGAGCAGGCTAGCAAGCTGTTACAATGCTACACACTGTCAACTTTCTCTAATAGTGTTCGGTAAAGACGAAATACCCGTCAGCAAACAGCAAAAGCCTTCACAATAAAATCCTCACCACCCCTTTGCCAATGTACAGTCACACAGAGACATCCTTGGCTATACAAATGCTAGTTGGTCAAGTGATTTGGATTTTCGCTTGGTAATGGGCCATTAGGTTGGATGAGCAAGTGAAAAAGTGTGATAGCGGTCTCAACAGCTAAATCTAAGCGCATGTCTTTGTTTCATTGCACCCAAGAAGCAATGTGGTTGTAGAAGTTACTCAAACACATTAGTCATGCAGCCAGCCGAGAGCCATTAGTATGAAACATAGGACATATAGAGCATGTGGACATAAAGCACCACTTCACTGGAAAAGTTGTGATCAATGACCACATTATGGTAGTCTACTGTCAAACAAACAGTATGGTAGCTGATGTTCTGGTGAATCCTTTGCCAGTAAAAACTTGGTAACAAGATCAAACTGATGAGGCTTACAGACGGTTAAACACTAACTATATGGGAATATTGAAATATAGTTTTTTTAGATTATAATACAAGAATAATTTAGCCTCATTTGTCATGCACAGGAATTATCCTTTGGCTGTATGTCTTGGCTATGTAGAAAACTTCCGGTTTTTTGTTCATTAGTATTTTTGGTTTTGTGTGAGACTGTTGACTGAATATGTACTTCTCTCTAATAAGCTATTTCATTGACAAGAAAAAGATTAGTTACAACATTCAACACTAACAATTTAAATTTCAGTCATTCTGCTATTAAAGAAAGACATATGACTAACTGAAATTGAAGAATAATATTTTTGATCAGCAAACAGCTTTTAGCACAGCTTCTTTGAATGAGCTGGACAAGGATCGCACATTCCCTTTTGTCAACTAGGATGACCTAGAATACCAACTTTAAATGCAATAAGAATAAGTGCATAAAGTTCTGCCAAGCTATCAGAGCTAAAGAAAAAATTCAACGCTGCTTTACTTGTTTAAATATCCTTCATTATAGTGGTTTCAAGACTTTTTAAAGTTTCTTTAAATTTTTGAAACTTATAAATATGACCTTTCAGTCTTTCTGAAATCCATTCTGTTTGAATAAGTGTATAAACTTGCAGAAGCTTAAATAATTTTCCAAGTTATTATCTATCAATTGATTGTACCACTCCTCTAAATTCTAGCTGTGACAATTGAAATGGTAGTTTGACCGTTTGGCTTAACAAAGTAGAAACACAGTCAGAAACCCAGTGAATATTTATTTACCAAGTTACTTTACTAGTAGCTAGACTCTTGTGAGGTGGAAAACTTTAAAACTACAGATGTGTTATAGCATATCTCTGAGCCCTCTCCTTACTTGAATTCTGATATAGAACCAAGCACTGGCTGCCGGTTACTCACAGCAAAAGTCATGTAGGGCATTTTTTTTTTGATCTTCAAATTGAATGCCAAACATTAAAGGACATTTTCTATCAGCTTTTGGAAACTCAAAAATAATTTTTTTCCAGTCAGCATAATGTAGTGTTTTTTCAACCTCCCAGCAGCGGCAAAAAAATTATCAATTCTCAAATGGACTCTCTTTTTTATGAATTGGGCAAAATAAATGAATCATTCCCATTCACTGTTCATTAATTGAAGTTGTAAAATCACAAGTTGTGTTAATGCTTCAAATTTTTGATTCCGTCTATTTGTCATTACCAAAACCAATTTTATTTTTTTTGCAGCACATATGTTTGCAACGGTAGTATCAAGCTTACTCATTTTAATACTTGGAGGCCTTGCATTCTACTTTGTCAGGAAGAAAAAAGTGAGTCGTTGGTACGTTCTTGGCGGCATCAGAATCAAGGAGTGGCTAGACAGGCCGGTGTTTTGCATCGGAAGGCCTTGCGATGGGCGTTCCCGATGGGCATTCCCGATGGGCGTTCCCAATGGGCGTGTCCACTGCGGCACATTGTGGTCCTGTTCGTGTGCAAAACCAAGATGTTGGTCTATGCCCAATACCGACAAAACATCGGTGTTCTCTGAGTGGTTGAAACAAATTATTTTCTCACGCTCATCAAGTTTAACAATTTACAACGCGTTTCCGTCAGAATTTTTGTCAACAACGAGCATTCACTGCAAACTCCGAAGGAATTACTATGCTATAATAAAGTTTGAATGGTGAATTAATTTTACATGACTCTTAGAACAGTTGTAATTGATCATTTCCACATTACTAAGTATAGGTATGATAATAATTAAATGTAGTAACAAGTACAATAAAATAGAATTCATTATTATTGCATCATTTATTTAATTATCATTATTATAACTTATGAAAAATCACAATAATACCTGGTTGATTTAATAATGAACAGAACCCAAAAAACTTTTGAAAGAAATGTTTTCATGGTGAACAAAACTAGCCATACATCACAGTGAAATAGTCCCTCAATTATTATTGTTTTTTATTGTGATGATTATTATATCAGGGAAACAAATAATTTGTTGTCGGAAATGAAACAGGCGAACACCGCACTTTGTGCTGTATGATCGGTTAGTTCAGTCGCAGCTCACCGATTTGCTTGAGTACATCGTCATGTCACTTCGGCCTGTGTAGCCACCTGCACATAGCAACAGACCACCCTATGGGCACATCGGCACCAAAACATAGGTGCAGTGTAGCCACTCCTTAGGACACTTTGGCAAAGTGTTTTACATGCTTAGAACCTATCTGCAGATACATTTTTAATGCAAAACACAGGTTTGGACTCTAACAAGAAAAATGTGTTTCCTAAGTTATCCACATATGTTTTTGCAAAGGTGTAAGTAGCAGAAAAAATTTATTTTTAATTAAAGCAAAACTGTTTTTTTTTCTTGTTTAGCTTTGCTCAATAGATGAAAAAAGTTTGTGAACTTTTATATTTTTTTCATGATATTGCTTTGTTATTATAACACGAACTTGTGGCCACTTGGTTACAACTGTAGTACCGCTTTCTAAATTTCAGGTGCTAATACCCTTTCATTGCAACAACAAGACAAGTCTTGTACTGTGAACATTATTAATAAAAATTAAAATTAGCTCTTTGTCTCAGTCGTTTTTTCGTGTAATATATAACATATGTACATTGCAATCTACGATCAGTCACACTTTACCATCACAACAATAGAACGAAAACTGGTTGCTTAAGCAAGTCTCTGGCAAACTTTTGGCTTTTGTGTACATCTACATATAAGCTTATCTGTGCTTGTTAGGAGTTACTGTTCCTTTGCACTCGTCAAGAGGAGGCAACTTTTACTTTGGTCCATGCATTCGCTCACATTGGCTACCTACATCTAAGTTTACATGTGCTTTCTTATCACGATAATGATATCAAGGCATTCTCCCACATATTCTGTCCAACTAGAAGCTGTGGGATCTAATAACCACAACACATCATTTGCGGGTGGTTCCGCCACCAAATTTATCCGTATTTGAAACATAAATTAAGAGCTGAGAATAAAGCAATAGCAGGTGTTTGTACATTGCCTAGCACTGTTAAAGTAGAGTTTCATGTATGATAGTGGCTTTAGGCAAACAAAAGTTTACCTCAAGTTGAACTTTGCAAGTTTCCTCTTTGGCGATTGTTATCTCTTCTGTAGTCACATTTTTGTCTCACACTTGATGTCTGAGGTACAAAGGAGCGGTCTCAAAATGAACAATTTAGTGGCCTACGTCATCTGCTATAACCTTGCAGTGCAGTTGAGTTTTTTTTAAAGGTTTAAAAAGCAGCTATGTGAAATAAACAAGGTTGAGCTTTCTTAGCCTCCTTATACCTATTATTATGATTACTGGCCGCTTTTCAGGAGGTGTGCTTCTAGCTCTGACCGATAGACTTTTTTAACCGTTCTTCTAACCATTCATAGCTTTTGGGCTGATTGCCAAGGAAGGTAGTCCACTCTAAAGATATGTCAATGGCAGTAAGTAACCTTCATTCATTTAGGATGTATTTTCAGAGTAGCTTACCACTCAGACATCATTTCCACTTGCATAAGGTAGCAGGATTGAGACTTTACCGCATATATCTATTCTGCAAGCTTTCAGAAACTACAGTAGCTTTTAGGGAGTGAGGTGATGATCATCCCAGTTTTCTGATGATAGGTTCAAACAACTGAACCGTCCAGCTCACTCTGATGTTAGTACATAGAGTCCCTGCATATGCTCACATATCTACATTGGAGATACTAAGAATGTAATGTTTGTTGATGTGGAAACTAGTGCTGGAAACGGGAACTAGTTCGCCTCGGACCACAGATTGTCCCCTCTTGAAACCAGGGCGAAACCGAATCGAATCCAACATTTTTTAATCCTAACGAATCCATAATTTTTTTCGGCCTTTCATTGATCAATTACGACTATAGTAAAAGCATATAGCAGTAATGCGCTAATCTGGTTCTGTATGCGGTGTTGTTTGTTCTATCGTTTTCAATGACAGTGGTCATTGCCTTAGTCATCCGATAGCTTGTAATCTGATGAAGATCGGGATGCTGTGTATACTTCCAACAATTAGACTAGTAAACTAAATCACACAGGCACATCAATCACACATGCTGATTAGTATTTAGCACTAGTAAGTAATCAAAATGTCAAAGATAAGCTTTGTCTGGAACTATTTCTCACTGCTCACTCAAAAACATGCTCAATCTAATAACTACTATCTATGACATACTCCATCAATTCACTTGACTTGACCAGTTCACTACACCAAGAACACTGAAGTTTTATTATATTACTCCTTGATCATTCCAATAATAATTAATAAAAGTAAATGCTATTTATTATTTATTATAGTCAATATTTGTAGTGGTATTGATAAGAAATCAGTAAAAAAAATAATTCTTGTTCATCGTAGTCCCTAATTAGAATGTTTTAGTGTTAGCAAAATTTGAAAGAAAAATGCCGCAAAGCTATTACTTGGTACTTAAACTTTGCTAACTTTCACGCTTGACGCGCATGCACAATACAAATACAAGAACAATAAACATTTATGTACAATATACACACACGTGCAATATACATAAGCATATGAATAGAATAAAAAATACATGTTCACCCTCACATATGTGTAAAGTATACACATCTGTAAAATATACATGGTTGTACAATATACATATGTATATACTATACGTATGTGAACAGCATACGAATGTTACAGTATACATACTCAAACAATATAAATATAGGAAAAAATATGCCACACATGTACAATATAACCACATGTACATACATATACAATATACGATGCGTGATATGCCTACATTTACAGTATACCGACCTGCAGATATGTTATAAATACATGTACAATCTATCTGCATGTAGAGTAGTTACACATCAACTTGGTATAACTAGCTTGTTCACTTGTAGAATCACTGAAAGTATTGAATCTTGTTTATCACTGCCGTCTGTAATTAAACAATACGCTACTTAGTTGCTGGGCTGCAAGATATGATTACATAAGGCTTTTTCATCTCCTACTTGCTAATAACTTTACACATTTCAAAAGAACAAAAGATTTTTGTTAACAAGAAAAGCTTTAACAGATTTCACACACTAGACAGTTGACAAAGACCACTATGCATCTATGCATTAGTCAATCTGTTTCATCATTTAGTAGCAGAGCTCAGTGCCAATCTTACAGAGACATTTAAATGTAAACCTTAGGGTTCATCTGTTTGTCAAACGTAAAAAATTTAGCACCTCCAGCTATGATATGTATTGTTGCCTTATCTTGAGAACAAGTTGAGAGATTGCAAAAAAAAAACCAAAAAGATTGGACCTGATATCAAAGGAATAAAAACAGTGCTAACAGACAGTGAATAAAAACAAATAAGAATGCCTGAACGGTCACTAGATTTTCTTGAGTATTGTTTTCAACTCTGTAATAGCAGTGAATGATAACAATTTACAAAAAAAAAAACAGAACCCCAGCTTCACTGTTCTAACAAAATACTTGCAACTTTGACAAGATGAGTTAGTATAGTGGTATGCTAGAAAATCTTTGTCATAATTTGCTAAGTCCATTGTGACCACAGTAGCAATTTCCACTAGGCCACCACCTTAATTGCGTTTTTTGTAGACAGGGGCGTTTTTGCAAAACTTAAATAAGTTTGTTTTCTGATGTACCCTCACAGTCCATGCTGGAAAATTTATGAGCACTAATGTAAAAATTGGACAGTTTTTTCCCACGAAATGTTATGAAACTCCAATTTTTGTGCAGAAAGTTGGCATAAAATTTGAGCCTTAAAACCTGATTTTGATTAGCACAGCTAAAACATGTTTATAATCTAATATAGAAATCAGTGCCGGCACATACTCAGATGAAAAAAAAAAAAAACAGATTTGAAATGAAAAAATTTGCCAAAACTTGATACAAAATCTTTTTAAATTTTTACAATGAACTAGGAGCGCAATAGTGTGACTTGCTTTGTTACTTGCAGCAATCATCAGCATCGCTGGCACTAGTCACTCTTCTTTGTTATCACCACCTATAATTATAAGAATCAGTAATTACAGTAGTTGCTGTGATATAAGACATGATTACATAATACCTATCACCCCTATGCATATATATGATGAGCATACAAGTTTTCACTGACCAAAAATATTGGAAGTAGCACACTTCAGTTAAAACCAATTAGCGTACTTTGCAGTAGAAAGCTAGTTATGCATTCACATACAAGTCGACTAATGTTTATTAAACGGTAGCAGGTCTTCCTGTATACCAAGTGAAGGCAATGCAAGAATATGCAACAGGAGGACTCCGGAACTCAGCGACTTCGAAACGAGTTGGCAAAAAAAATTAAATGCAAACCAAGAAAACCAAACAATTTTCTAGACAAATAAGAACAATAAATTTACCAAATCCACACAAAACATTAGGATTGAGTAAGAATCACACACAATCTGGCAAGAAACTGTCAAAAACAAGAACAAACATTTGGATTGTAAGTTGAGATGCAGTGGTTTCTTGGAACCAACAAAAAGATGATTGTTTAAACCTACAACAAAACTAGGTTTTATATGTGCTGAGAAAACTACTGGAGACAAAGACTTTAATTTTTTGACCAAACACAAATCATTCACAAAAGCATGTTGAAAATGCCAGTTGAGAAATTACAAATTTGGTTGCAATGTTCACTTAGCAAAAAAACCGACAAAAAAGGCAGGAAAGCTAAAAACAAGTAAAAAAAAAATGTAACAGAAAAACTGTCTCCATTATTGCGGTAGGCTGATCATGACAACGGCAGAAATTTTTGAAGAACACTGAGCAAAAAAACCTTGAGTGAAAACACCACGGAGAATAAAATAAGTTTAAGGGTTGTCAAAAGTTATTCATGTCAAAGTCTAAAGTACGTTGTAGTGGAAAATGTAGAGTGACCAAAATGCTGTCGCAAAAATATAAATGATACAATTTTGAAATCATTGAAGGACGAAAAAAGACAGTAGAAAAAATCACAGTTGTTAAAAAAAGCAAAAGCTAGTAAGAGTTGATGTTTAAAGAATTTCACCATCAGGAACGATGCTGATTCTTTCTGTGTAACTGAATTTTATACCAAACATGTAGAACTACAGATAATTAACTTTTACGAGCAACCAAATTATTTACCTTAGGAAGTTTTGAGCTGGATAGATAAGTGGTTGTCTCTCCTAAGTAGTATTGACCAAATGAGCTGTGCTGTAGATAAATGTACTTGCCTAATAAATGAAAGGTGCCTGTAAGCATTGTATGACCAGTATAGCCCAATTAACAAAGAGAGTTCGCCCGAGTGCGAAAAAAATAAGAGAGCATAACTCCTCGAACAAAAACAATAAACAGGAGTAGACAATGACGGCATGAATTGCTTAACTCACCTGAGTTGTTCTTGAATGGGTAAATCCATAGCCTTCTCATCGTCATGACATAAGTTTTTCTACCACAATATCTCCAACCTCTCC
>CALYOO010000612.1:0-19566 GCA_945261195.1 Cryptosula pallasiana
GACAGACAAGTAGTCATTGTGGTGGTGGTTACCACTTTCTTAGGTTGGAATTTGAATGTCTGTAAAGTGCATAATGATACTGTATTACTTTTAGTATGCATAACACGATGAACTGTTCGTCTACATGTAACAACTGTCGTGTCATTGCAATTTTTAGATGCACTAATTAACTACGCTTGTTATTTTTGATTGATTTTACTGAGTTGTCCTTATGTATTATTATGGCACTCTTGTGCTAAGTTGCGAAGAAACATTAATCACAAGGTAATTCTGTTATAATATTTGATGTTTTGTTTTATAAAATGTCGTTGTTGGAAGTTGTTACACACTCATGGCATACAATATACTTCGTAGAAATGCAAAATTATACAGTGTAACATATTGCCTGACTGCAAATAACTATTATGGTTGTTTAGCTTTTGTATGCATAAAAATGGCTTGCCCAAAAAATACAAATATCTAGCCCGGCATTGTGTCTGGTCACATTCTTTCACACGCGTCGGGATATTTCCATTTTTTAGAGGAGTCAGACTAACAACTCCAGTGTTGCCATGGAGAAGCACGCGTTTGTTGAAGGCCTGGGGCAGATAAAGAGCAAGCTAATCATCAAGCATGTGGTAACGGACAGGCACCCTGGTATCAATGCCTACATGCGGACTGCACAGGAAGAGCCGAGAGTGGCACACCAGTTTGATTGCTGGCATGTGGTGAAAGGTATCTATACAAGTATTACTGTGTGTTATATGTACTGGCTCTTATCCATACAAGTATTACTGCATGCTATATGTATTAGCTCTTATCTATACAAGTATTACTGCGTGTTATATGTACTGGCTCTTATCTATACAAGTATTACTGCATGCTATATGTATTAGCTCTTATCTATACAAGTATTACTGCATGCTATATGTACTAGCTCTTATCTATACAAGTATTACTGCATGCTATATGTACTAGCTCTTATCTATACAAGTATTACTGCATGCTATATGTACTAACTCTTATCTATACAAGTATTACTGCATGCTATATGTATTAGCTCTTATCTATACAAGTATTACTGCATGCTATATGTACTAGCTCTTATCTATACAAGTATTACTGCATGCTATATGTATTAGCTCTTATCTATACAAGTATTACTGCATGCTATATGTATTAGCTCTTATCTATACAAGTATTACTGCATGCTATATGTATTAGCTCTTATCTATACAAGTATTACTGCATGCTATATGTACTAGCTCTTATCTATACAAGTATTACTGCATGCTATATGTATTAGCTCTTATCTATACAAGTATTACTGCATGCTATATGTATCATTAGTCAGTCAGTGCAATGGGAAAACAATTCATGTGAAAAAGTGTGCCAATGGAGAATAGATGATGGTGATACTTTCTGGATAGCTGCTAACGTTATACATTTGCTAGCTACTACTTGCTATTTTGTAGACTATGTCCGGAAGCTTCAGGCTGTAGTGCTGCGTATGATGACAGACGAAGAATTCGATTCCACTTTGCATCTGCCAACAGCACCTATCACCATGACAGATGCTCTAGATGTTGTAAAAGACAAGGAGGCTGCTATTGCTCTGCACGAAACCAGATTCTCGTTTGTGTAGAGACGGTAAAAGGGTGGCTTGGGAGTGATTGTGCGTCAGGGTGAAAAAGGGCTAAGTACCCTTGCCATCACTTCGTTGTGCACCGCCAGGCAGGGTGTGCGTGGCGTTAGTAGGCTGGTGCCCGCCCCCGAACTGGAAGGAGAGCTATAGTCACTTTAACCTTCATGAGGTGCTCTCTGTGAGTAGTCTATCACAATTGCTGGTCAATACTTGGTGATAGATGAATCTAATAGGTGGCTGACATACTTGTAGATATGTTGTAACATTTCCTACTGCTTAGCATATAACCCAGTGTTGTAGATGACGCTCATATTTTTTACCCATGCCATTATTAAATTGTTGTGCGATAGTTGCTTTGATGGTGTTCTTATCCTGTCTAACAGCTATTTGCATTAAAACACCATATGGCATATGTTTCACTTGTAGCTTCCATATTTAATTTATATAATATAAGGTTAGTCTAATGATTGATGAGATAAATTTCTGTGCATGTCATTTTTTTAAGTCTGTGATAATATTGTATGAATGCTATTACATGGGGCCTTGTTGTATATATGTTTATAAAACAATAAAAAAATTTATTTATTGTTCGTTGTAACTTTGTCGCTGGTATGTTTTTTATTATCGTGTCAATAACATGAAAGATGAAATTAGGATTAAATTATCGCAGTGTTAAAATTAATCGCAATTGAAAATCTAGCCTCTGCTATTGCTTTGGTAAATGGGCTACAACAGTCAACCCAGTTTTTGAACATAAATTTACAGTTGATATCATTCAGTAATCTTTTCGTTTGGATGAACTATGTATATTTATAATGCCAAACTAATTTTGATTAATTAATGTTGAAGATCGATAAAATTATATTTCCCAACAGCACATTGGCCTTTACAATATTAACGATAAACTTATGGTTTTATCAGCCAATGTCTGCATGCAGGCAGGTGAATGACTGGAATATTTACCGAATAATACATAGGCTGAAATCCTTCACACAAGTCAATCTGAATGAAGTTTATTTTGTATAATAGTTGTAACAGCAGTAATTGTGTTCATGAACAACTCTATGAATTGGTGGCTCTGAAAAGAGCCGTTAGATAAGGAAGCAAGTGTACTAGGTTAGGACAAGTGGTAGGTGGACAATCACTCTAAACCTGGATCATAGTTGTCAGCATAGTGGAAGCTTTCATAGACTTCAAGGTTATGTTTAGGAAACGCACGTCGGATTGCATGAACTACACAAGCAGGTATTACTTTCCTAATGTGTTTCCCGCAATAACCATATGTCCACCGTATGAACTCGTGATATGCGATGTATCGCATTAGACGGTGTTCATTACGAAATCTCAAGCTACCCTGACCATAATCAGCACGATAACGATGTATAGAGTTCTGTAAGTTGCGTTCATAGAGACAGAGTGCCCAGAATGCATGGTGTTCTGTTACACACTTGTGAGAAAATGGACCACTTGAGGTTTGTGTTTCCCCAGGTGGCACCTCCAGCAAAAGTGATCTGACATGTTCACCTGCATCTGGGGCACCATTATCTCTGCAACAAACACACTCTAACACACACGTCAGCGTGAGGATGGCAGTTACCACACTGACACCAGTCATCTTCACGAGTGCCTATCCCAGCCCTTTCTCGTGCTCCTTGTTGTTCCTCCTGTTGTTGGATCTCTGCAATCTCAGCTTCTGTATACTGTGGTTCTAACCCATAAGCTTCGGAAGATGCATCACTGTCATGAAATTCAGGTCTTTGTTCAGCATCAGGAGCACTACTGCAAGGAATGCTATATCGGGCTCCAGAATGTTGAGGTTGATGTGATTATTATAATAATTTATTATTATTATTTATTCTGTTGTTGATGATGGATGCTCAATATTGATTCTTCTTCAATCATCTACATTACATACATTTCCAAATCAACTGAATTTAATTACCTTTAGTTAATTGTAATTATATAGTTAATCACATCAACCTCAACATTCGGGAGCCCGATATAGCTTTCCCTTCTTCTCTCTTTTTTTCTTTTGCAACCTGCGTCGGCCATGTTGTTATTTGTATAGTTACCCGTGAAATAAACAAAAAGATTTTCATTGAAAAACAGTAATAAATTTGGTTAAAAGCTAAATTTATGAAATAATTCATGAAATTTATTTCGCTTATTTATATTGCATTCTTTATTATTGCATATATTGTATTTTTGCATAATAAAGTTTATTATTATAGATTACACCAGCGATTCCATTTTTTACTGTCGGAGATAACTCTACAAACGTATGTCGTCTATTTTCGGCGTGGCACGACCCCTTTAACCAGGAGAAAAAAGACATTTGAGAGGTTGCGATGCCAGACTGCATTTAGCGAATTCACTGAATCTTTTGCTGGGCCAAAAGTTTCAAACTGATTAGTAAGGATAAAACTTTACTATTACTTATATACCTAGGTGTTATAACTAAATAGATGGGTAGGCAAATTAGTACCATCAATGGGTATAGTGACGTTTTTTCTCAACCAGTTGAATTACTGGAAACAGTTTATCGCTAGATAGAATTATATACAAGTGTATGCTTCAGATTTATTGCTTAGCTCTTATATCTTTTTTCTTTGTTTCCAAATGTATCTAGAAGCAAGAAAACATAATATTTCAATAGAGGAAACTAAAAAAAACGATCTGTCAAAAGGTTTAAATCAGCAAATTTAACTAACACATAGGTAACAATTTCTGTGTTTTTAAAAAACGAAAACACTTATATCCCAAGATACCGTGACCATAGACTTTGAAAATCATTGATAGTTGTAAAATTGTAACGTGAATGCCAAAAAAGGCAGTTGATGTAAACTACCCTATCTGTGATCTTGAAAATAAATTTCATCGACGGGCTCGGAGATACTTCTTGCACTCAATTCCATAGTATTTGTTTGGGGTGTTTTATTTGACAACTGACAACGGTACTCGGCCTATTTTTCTTTTCAGCCAATAAAATCAATTACTTGGAAACTCTAGCGACTCCTGGCGCATGCACTCTAATCGTCACCACCTCCATTGATGGGTCATTATGGTCCTTGCTCATACTCATACGCTTCTGATATAAGGCCTTGAAGACCTGTAAGATGATATAACACATCATTTAATTTAAAGGAAAACTTAAAATTTTGTTAGCTTAAGCTTTAAATATGAAGTTCAAAGGATAAAAAGGTAAAAAGGTTGCTCCTTTGTTTTGATTAGGCAATACAGAAGACTTTACAAGCTGGTGAGGGCGCTCACTGAAATTCAGCAACTTGCTTACCAATCACATCAAGACCGCTGCTCAAGAGAACTTTTGCAGTTCTATTTATCCACTCTCACCTTCGCAGCCTTAGCCTCAGAAATATTTGTAAAACCAGTGGCAATCTCAAGGCGGGCTCTGTTTGGTACACCATACCATTGCACAGTCAATCATACGTCGAAGATGTAGAGATACATCTCATTGAGATCTGTAGTAGCTGAATGCTCTGAGCGGATTTTCCACGAGTTATTCTGAGTAGAAGGCTTGTTTGTTTTTGTCACAGCTCTTTGACGACAAAGATACCAGCCAAAGGTAAGCAAATGCTGTTGTATCAATCTTGGGTAAATCAATTTCAGAGAGAAGTCCAAATCCACATGTATGAAGAACGAGAGAATTCTGAAAAATCTCATTTTTAGAATGGCAATTCATGACAAAAATGAATTAGAAGACACGAATACTATGTCCTCTTTTTAAGAGTCAAAATAAAATGGATGATAATGCAATATCACTTGCGGCAAGAAAGCTTAGCAGTAACAGTTTGGGCTGTAAAACTATAATTACAAGATGATTTACGGATAACAACAAGGCAAGCTAAATTTAGGTGTTGTTTGCTGAAATTCAACTTGTTGTTTGATGGTGCGCGAAACACTTATGGCATATCTAAGAAAACGTTTACATGCTAAGAGCTATAAACAATTGTGGCAGGTCCCAACTCTTTGCATCTAAAACGAATAGCACAATTTGTGAAAAAAATGACCAAAAATATAGTACAAGTGCATGGAAGATGGGGGACTAATGTTCCATGATGGTGCTACAGATCAAATGGAGAGACGTGAAACTCATTTAAGACACTTCAAGTGATATATCGTAAAATGTGATAAACACAGGTTGAGCAGCTAAACAATCTTACCAAAAATTTTCAAAATGTTTCAGAAACACAAATGCAAAGAGATTTCAGACAAGCTGGCCACTGACTGGCAGACATGCATTCAAAATGCCCATCATCTGGAGATTTATCCTCTTAAAGAGCTAAACTACAATGGTAAGTCCATTACTGGGCATTTTCCCTAGATATTAAATAAAGTAGCAACATTTTTATACTACTCTGTGTATGCACCACTATTTCTATGCCCTACCATATCTGTGTATTATTACGTCTACGTACTCATATGTCTATGTACTACTACATATCTATGTCTTTGTTTTACTATATCGATGTACTACTATACTTCATAATAGTATCTATATACAAAGTTAATTGTACTAATCTATAGAATACACAGCAATATATAACAATGTATATGATACGCAGATATATATATATATTAATATATAACATGCACAGTGATATAGAATAATCAAAACTTATATATTGTGGTACATAATATTTTGTAGGGTACTTACTGATATCTAATAATATAACACATACATAGAAAATATAATAATATTCAGTACAAATAGTATATATACACATATATACATACATGTACATAACATATGATAACATGTAATATCCAGTGAGTTTTGGCAAGAGAGAGTTTTCAAATTGCAGCTACTTTCACTTTTTTTCAGATGAGCCAGATGTAGAGAAAGAAAGAGGATGAAACCGCAAGCAATGCTGAAGCTGATCTAGAGAGTAGTTCTATAGTTGGTGCCACAGTGATTCGATGCACAGAGTGGGGAATTTAAATATGACTAGATAATATATAGCATGCATCCATCATGGCACAAGGAGCACCGGAAACTGCCGCCCCCTTTCTAATATAATCTTCATTTCCCATAATTTTTGCGGTTCATTAAGATGGCAATTACAGGTTGATTTCTCTCACCATCTATTTTAATATGGTACAGGGAAACCGTTCACACTTCAGACCACTTGAAAGTTTTAATATTAATTTGCTGCGTGCTTGATAGTGGGCTAGTATTCTGATAAGGGCCATTAAAATTGGGTTCCTCACGCTTATTGTGATAGTGGAACAGTGCAGATAATTTTGTGTTCAAAATTTGGTATATCATGCCACTCAGTGCCCTCAGCCATGTTTCATTTTTAAATGTTTCACACTTAACAAAAATCAAAAGAAAATATCTCATTAAGAAATATATATCACAAAGGTTCAGTGGCACAAGCTAGTAACAAATAAAAAATATTGCCAGTTTCACAATATGGTAAAGGGACACTCTACATATCCCGGGCTTTCATTTAATGCACTAAAAACATTCGTAGCACTCATAGCTGCTCAACTATGCTGTATGCAATATCAGCTACTTTACATTATGTCTCACACTAAGTGTGTGGTGGTAAGCACCAAAATTGCGACTATTTGTGCAAAGTCACCACTCTGTGTATCAAAGCACTCTGGTTGGGGCTATTGCAACAATCAATGAACCAAATGGTAAATAACAAGTGATTGCTTAGTCCATACTCAGCTGTGAAATAATTGCCTATGACTGATGATTAAAACCGGCTACTACTGTTCATTGAAAGAAGTGGTTGACACTCTACAAGTACAAATGTTACACTCTCCGAAAGCAAAGCCTTCAGTCAGTGCCAGCACATCCTGTGCTGTAAAAATAAAGAAAATGGCAGCAAAATGCTGAAACTCAGAATTGAAACAAGAATCTTGACAGTCAGCTAAAGAAGGTAATGAATGAAGTCAATAACAACTTCTCATAGGGTTGCATTTTTATTTGGAAGGTTTTTTCTTTTCAAAGACGAGCATTGCTCATTTTGAAGTTATGCCCCTAGTTATTCAAAGACAGGCGTTGCTCATTTCCAAAATTGTCCGAGTTTAACAAATTTTTTGCACTTTTATTTCAACTAATTTTAATAATTTTTACACCATTGTGTAGAGCAGAGTTGGTCCTGTGTTTGTGGTTTTTCCTTGAAGTCTCTATGACAGTACAAACGGAAGTGGTCTAAAATTTTCATGACCCTCGAACTTCCTGTACTCGCTCTCGGTAAATTTTTCATGAAGCTTGACAGCTTTGCTGGTAAAAGAACAAGCACATTCATTCTTTCTTCTGATATAATTAGTTTATTATTATTAAAGCTTTTTTGAGCGTTTTGATCGCAGAAACGATGGTTACTAAGCTGTAAACTAGTTATTTAAAAACAGCGACGATAATAAATAATTTTAATTATTTTTGTTGAATATTGTAAAACTATTGATTATTATTATTCTTCCTAATATCACATGTAGCACTGAATGTTTCTAGTTTATTTATGGAAAAACCAACACTCTATTTTTGCTGATATTGAAATAATTACTTTTTTTTTGCTAGAAATTTCGGCATGTTGTAGTCAGGGGGAAGTTGTTCTTTCAGCGTTACACCACCTGTTTACGTTACTTATGCTTCAAAGATTTTACTTGCTTAATTACAGTTTAGTTTACTTTTAAACTCCGATATCAGTTATCTGTTTAGTCCAATACTTTCACTCTAACTAGTTTAGATGCAGGGTTACTCAGGGTACGCTACTAAGAAAGGTCTGACAACTAAACAAATAATAAATCTAGTTTACACGGGTATAGTAAAATGATTTTTATATGTACTTGGAGAAGAAATAATGCTGCTTTATATGAAGTTGAATTTTCTATCGTATCACATATAGGTGAAGTTTAATCAGAGTTAGAAAAGTGGGAATTTTTTTAAAGCGAGTGAGTAATTGCATTTGACCAGACATGGAGCGAATGAAAATCCAAAATTTTTTTGTGTTGATGTATTTGCAGACCAAGGTCAAGCAACCAATCACAGTCCTGACACCAGAAAACGAGTGGTAGCAAGATCTCTTATTCAAGAGCTATTAGAGGTGGCAGCAACCACAAGTTGCCAACCAACAAATCAAAATACTAAACAAACATGCCGTGCTATCTTGCCATGTCAACTATTTCAAAATTAGCTAGTAGAAAGGACTACAGCTTGATGCCTCATATGTCCTTTTGAGGGTGCCAAAGACACCATTCTCTACACAGTAACAAAAAACTGAGAATAGACCAAACTTATGTTGAAAACTGGATATCAAGCAAAGGTAAAGAGCAATAGAATTATTACTACTACCCAAGCAGCAGACGGTGTATTGTTAAGGCGCTCCCACACAAATAGACATGAAATTTGTGTCACATAATTTTTAAGTTGTATTCTCGATGAGTGCACGTGCCACACCGCCAACTTTCCACTCGTTAAAATAATGCGAGGGAAATGTATTCACTGCCGAGTTGCTCTATCCATGGTAATAATTAAACTTCATACCGTGTATGCAAGACTAAAGAGTCTGCAAACAGAGGCATATTTAGTTATACTACATTTTTTTCAAACCATTCATAATATTAATAGCTATAACAATAGTAATCCAATAAATAATAATAAAAACATAATAATAATAATTTATTTCATTCATAAATAGTAATAATACTAAAATGAAAAGTGAATAATTATGGGATGCATGTATTTATAACTTGAAAGCATAATTCAATTTATACTTCATACATTATTCTGGATTGAGGAGTTCTCTCAAATCAGCCATTGTAATAAAAAAGTTAATATGCAGAATAGTATTTATCGATGAGTATTTGTAACTGTCTGCTGTAGTGACAGAGATGCTAGAAAGTGTGAAAATGCACTGACCATGAGTGCTGACGTTGCTGCCTCAAAAACCACAGTCAATGGCATGGGAGCACTCGTGTATCCTGTAATTCAAAGTTCAACATACGCGGCTGCTCAAAATTCAATAAAAATGGCTTGTGAACACACGTACGAGTGGACTACTCGTGTCAAATTTTCGTGTGCGTGGCAGCACCTTCATAACTACTATATATCTACTAGTTCCTATTGTACTGTACTGTCTATTAAGTTCCACTGTACTGTGTTGTCTACTAGTTACCACAGTACTTTATTATCTACTAGCTACTAATGTACTATATGTCTACAACTTACCACTGTACTATCTTGTCTACTAGTTACCACAGTACCCTATCATCAACAAGTTACCATTGTACTGTATTCTCAATTAGTTGACAAATTTTGTTTTCAGCTAAAGATGTAGCATAATAAAATTCTTTGATAACAATTTTGTATTGCAGCAAAAGTACTCACCGAGTTATTCAGGCGATTGGTTTCAAGGGAAGCGAACAAGTTAGTAACAGAATACTTGGAAGCGCAACACAACTACAAAAGTAAAAATCAATGTGGAGAAAAATACTTTGCACTACATCATAGGGTAGTTCTTCATATCTAACGACTCCAGGAAACAAATGGAAAGAAACTTACATGACATTGAAAAACAATACTATCTAACTACTAGGGAGCTGGCAACTACATGCGTTGATGAACAATCAGATGATCGGAGGCGATTTTGCGCTAACTCTCTCACAACTGTCAAGAGCTGATGATGGCATTTTTTTAGTTTCATTTCCAGTGCACAAAAAGATACTTTAAAATATATAAACAAGGATAAAAGAAAACATTTCAGGCTATATAGACATATAAAGTCTGTCAGCCTGTGTCAGCATGTGAAAAAATGTGCAGGCGTAGTAAAAAAAATGGTAAAATAATCAATGGCGAATAGCTGACACATGATGAATCATGCAGTTGGTCCTGTGCAGATGAGTGATAGGCAATCTACTGCAGCTGTGGTCAGTTTACAGCAACAGCAATTTTTTTAGACACAGTGAAAGAAAACATCTCAGGCTATCTATTAATGTTGAGTTCGTCAGCCTGTACCAGCAGGTGAAGAAATAAGCAACCAGAAAAAAAAAATACAATTTTCAATGGCAAACAGCTGACTAAATCATGCCCTTGTACTGTGCAGATGAGTGACAGGCAATCAATCTGCTGTAACTAGAGTCAGTTAACAGCTCCGGCAAACTTTTTAACACGGAGTAAAAGGAATTATTTCAGGTTGACCACACACATGTACACTATTTTAGCCTATGACGAAATAAAATATTCAATCAATGGCAAACAGCTGGTACACACGGATCATCATCGTCATTGTCATCATCATCGTCATTCACTTAGTGGGGCTCAGATGGGTGAAAAGCTGTTTGGTGTAGTTAAAGAAGAAATAATAATAATAATAAATTATTACATAAAAACATGAAATTATTATATTACATAAAAAGTGTACATAACAATAAATCATGAATGATGATGAGGCCGAGAGGTGGACTGATTGTTAGTTGGAAAATTTTTTGTTTACGCTACTCATACCATTTCATTCCACATAATTAATAACATAACAAATGTAAAAAAAAATTATTTATAATAATATAGATAGTACATGAAGTCTCGTAACAGAGCAAGATTGTGGACAATTTCTCAGTATAATATCTTGTAATGGGTATTTTGGGATTTTTCCGGACCTGCCGTCAGAGTATTTTTTCAATTAACCTGAGATTCAAGGCAGGTAGACAAACAGATGAAACACCATTGAAAAGTCGATACTAATCCGTTTCAGTTTTAGATTCAACTGACTCTAAGGCTAAGTACCAAAGCAGGCAATCAGTATCTGAAAGATTTATAAAAACGACCATTTTCCCATCTTCATAGAAAATTTCCGAGAGTTCTTATAATTTGTTGATTAGGAAAAATATTCTCATCATGCCACTGCTGCGTCATATCATTAGTTTGGTGCACTTTTTAATGGTCAAAGTTTAGTGTCACTAGAACATACAAACAATATTTTTTATAAAAATAAAGTTTTCGTGATTTGACTGGAAAAACTAGGTTGTTGCCCAGGATTCAACACTCAGTGCGGGACGTATTGCATACCTGACGAGTTCCATTTTCGGCTCAAGGGTTATGAGCAACAAAAACGGCTCGTTCATCCAGTTTTAATCACGCAAAGTTTCCGTACAAACAATAATCAATTGGTTGTAAAAAATACACGATCACCTTGCATATTGTAATAAATTAGTAAGTTTTTTTGTTTTTATAACATATTTTATACCTTTATCCGATGGCAGACAAAACAGCACTAACAACAAACGTCTTATTGATTAATTGATCTAATGGTAATAGTTATACGGCAACGACAACAATAATAGTTTAACTATTAAAAAGTTATTATTTGCTCTACTTATATAGTAGAAAAATAGACATGTAGTACAATAGACGGAAAAACACCTTCATCTGCAGCTGTTTTATTTTTCTGATGGTCTCTATCATGTAATTTAATACTTAATATTATGCGATAGATTTTGTCCAATTATTATCATTACGACATATATAGCAACTATGTTTTAAATGGCGCCACGCTGGACTGAGCCACTTGCATCAACTAACATAATTACTTGGAACAATGGAAGGTTTTGTATCATGAGGCTTTTTTAAAGTTGATTTCTATGTGGTTTAATATACTGCTATACAGAAAACCTTGACAAGACATCGTTGTACACTCTAGTGCTATTTTTAAATACTGTCAAAATTTCTCAAAGACTTTCTTTTACTAGCTCAGTAATATTTGTTGTGGTGAAAGAGATTAGTTGACCTTACTGCCATGCAAGGAAAAATATCCTTCTAGCTTATTCTCAATAACACAAAAGTGCTCAGCAAAAATAGTCTGATTATTTGTACCAGCAACGTTGATTGATAGCAATTTAATGGAACTTCAATTTATTAACGAACCAAAATCAACACACCAAAAAAATCAAAATAGGAACAAGGCTGAGCATGCACGGAGTGACTGTCATTGAAGCGCTGCAACTACCCTGTGAACCACAAAAGCCACTTTTTTAATTGAGCCATTTAATAGTGGTAGAACACTAAGCAACCATCGGTTAGAAAACTCGCAACTGGGCAACTTTATGAAAGATTAGACAGCTGATCTGAAATAAAGAGAGCGGGACAAATCTGAAAAACTGATTGAGAATATAACGAGGGGGAGATCACTTCTTGAAAATACCTTGTGTTCTGAGTCACTGAAAGTTTAGAAAATACTTATTCTCCGAAATATTCTAGGTTATGGCTTGTCAACTGTATTATTTTTTCATGTGTGACAACCATTAGGGAGCATTAAAAAAATTCCTTGAGTAATTTACCATTACAGATATTTGTTATTATTTTAAATCATACGCAAAAACTATAAAAACAAATCGATGCATTGAACAAATAATAAAAACTCATTCAGTAATTACTATTGTTTTTTTTTATCTAAAATTGTACATATCTATTTAATTATGCTGTATACATATGAATGTGTTCATCAAAAAGAGTCTGCGAGACAGCACACTAAAATCACGAAAATGCCTACAAAAACCTCTGCAGTTGCTTTACTTGTCACCAGATTTTACGAGACAGTTGTTGATAAAAGCATGTTTCCACACAATAATTGAAGAGGGAAATTCAGATGTAATTATTTATGCAAGTTCTCAGTTGCAAAAATGCAGGAAGGTGTAGAAGTTGAAAAAATGTGGTAGCAGGATAGTCTGCGTAAATGAAAAAAATGTGTACGACAGAAGTCAGAGATGCATGGCACTGAGTATGGGGTGTTGCAGGAGAAAAGAGAAGAGTAAGTATGCAAAGTGCGACAAATGAAGAAAAAAAATACATATTATGTTACAATGTTTGTCCTCTTCTCCTGGGCAGAGGTCACCAAGAGAAATTAAGGCGATAGAAAGAAACTCAGACACCAAGAAAAGTACTCAGACTACAAAACACGTATCAAACACAATGGCAGCTATGAGAGACCATGGAAATGGATGTACCATACCAATATTCACAATTGTGACACGGACACAGTGACAAATGATGAATTTTTGAGAGATGTAAGTTCATGTGCTAATCACAAGTTCTGATTTGAAATATCATTTGTATGTGACTATCACAAAAAGTAAAGCTTTGTCTACCGCCCAATCTCCATACATGGTGTAGAGCTCACAGATGATCTCGCAAACACCCAAGTGTGTGGTTGTTCACTATCAGTGATCGTGGAAACTCGCAACCAACTCCAACACTAAAAATATATTGTTAAAAACAGCTTGTTCACAAGCACATTCACGAAAATTTTAAATGCAGGGACTTTAAGAACAAAACTAAGCTGCAAGACTTGAAAATGACATGTAGTGGGGACTGTGCCTAGAGTTCTCATAGTTCAAGTGGACCAGATTACTATGTATTTTTGTTGTTTCCTAAAAAAAACAACCATGTTTTACATTAGAGTTATCTCCTATAGAGAAATGACAATTATAACATATAGCTGTTTATGGAAGAATAACAAAAAGTTAGTGAGGTCTTCCAGGGACAGAAAGACTTAATTTTTTTCCTAGAACGAAGGTTTCGAATAAATTACAAAGCTGATTCGGTGCTATAAATTTAGGTTATCGACGTGTCAATCGTGATGGCAAAATCAGCATCCAGCAATCCATTAAAAGCCATGAAGATTCACAAGGAGCCTATGGAAAGAGACGCACAAATGGATGAGTACATATTTAATCCATAGACAGGATACAAGACTTCAGGTGTATAGTATGTACACCATAGTATGCAATGTATCTCACAAGAAAACTACCAGATATGCTAGAGGTATGAAAATTGGGAGACGGACAGTAACATCCCATTTTTATTGTTATATTATTCATCGAAATAATTTACCAAGTCATCAGGAAACAAGCATATCATCGATCCAATGTTACGAAGATAGGTAACCAAATGCAGAGTAGATATTTATCATCTATAATACTGCTAATGCCAAATTTAAAGAATTATTGAGGAGACCAGATTAAAGCCTTAATGCAGGGTGTTGCATGATGCAGCAGTTCAAATGTAGCAAAGGTCTGTAATAACACGATATTTATATTTTCAGGGGGTAGATGACATTTGAATTGTCAGGGGGTAGATTGGGTAAAATCAATAACTGTAATAAAAAGCGGAAATAATAAAATTAAATAATAATAAAATTAGTTAAACAGTAATAAGTAAAACTGCTAAATAACGGCACTGTAAGCCAAAGGACTGTATTTCCACTTTACTACAGGCACTCAGTAATCGTTTGTAACAGTCCGAGAGTAACAGTCAGAGACTGAGACTAATGGGTTATGAGTACGTGGCCTGTCCTTACCCTTCTGACAATTATAAATATGTAAACAAAACAATTCTTAAACGAGGAAACAGCTGTAATTTTTCTACAAGTGCTATATGACAATCCGCTGGAGATGGTTGTCAAAGCAACCTGTCTGACTGACTAGTTAATACCAATGAGATTAAAACGTAAACAAAACAAAAAAATCAAACTGATAACTAAGTAAAATATCATCTTTGGTTGTCCTCTAATTAACCGATTTTTTATAATTTATATCAATAAGATAATTTAAAATGGAACCATATGATGATTTATAATTGACCCCAAGCAAAACCACGTTGAAAAAGTGGTTACCCCAAATAGCCAGCCACACCAAAAATTTCAGCTACTTGCCACCAGAAATTGGTGTCAGTTACTGTTGTTTTATAAAATAAATCTTTGATGGTAAAGGCTGAATTTAAGTAAACAGTATATCAAACAATTGTGTGATATCTACTCAATACAGCAATCCAAATACTTTTTTTCAAGAAGACTGATGTATATTGAACGTCGTCAAAACAATCAAGTCAAACTGCCAACTTCCCAATTACTAAAATCTATATATATATCAACCAGTTTCATTCATCAAGTACTCATCTTCGCAATTATTGCAGGCTGTCAGCGATGTTTCAGCTAATGCGCTAACGCCGTTCTACCTGGATAGTGCTAAATGTCAACACAAATTACCTATTCCAAATATGCTAGCGTGTCCTGCGGTGTTTCCTCCAATCAATGTTTGATTCCAATATTGTGGTACAGAAATGAATACCCCTCTTTAATAACGTGTTTGTTCCTGCTAACTTGTGTAGTCCTGTTTGAAAGTGTATGTTCCTCTCATCTAACTCATCTAAATCTCGATGATTACTCCGAACAAAACTGTTCAAAAATAAAACTACAACTGCCGATTTATTGCGCTAACGCTGTTCTACATAGCTAATACTAAATGTCAAAATAAATCACCTATCCCAAATATGCTAGCGTGTCCTGTGGTGTCTCCTCCAATCAATGTTTCCTTCCAATACTTGTAGTCCAGAAAGGAATACTCTTCTTTGATAAAGCGTTTGTTCCTGATCACTTGTGTAGTCCTGGTTGAAGGCGTTTGTTGCTCTCATCTAACTGCTAAATCTCGATGACTAATCAGAACAACACTGTCCAAAATTAAAATAACAACTGCCTGCTCTAATGCTGCTTGGGTCCTTATATAGTTGCAGCTTCTTTCAGCATGATCTCAAAAATTATCTTGGATTCCCAAATTTCCATGCCTTCAGTTTTTTCCGGCTAAGGTTGCAACCTGTTTCATGACGTATTTCCGTTTTAAAATTAACTGGGCTCCTTACATAGTTGCAGCCTATTTCATCACGATTTCAAAAGTTATCTTGGGTTTCCAATTTCCCAAGCTTCCAGTTTTTTCCCGGCTGATGGTTGCAACATGTTTCGTCATGTCTTTCTTTCCTCAAATAACTTGTCCAATTCCAAACTTGGACAGCTTCTTTCCCCCTAGCTTCCTTTGTAACGTATATGTTTCTTTGTGTGTATATTGATATTTAAGCCACTTTTTGTGCTTCAAGCTATTTCTTTTCTCACACGATATATACTTTGGTTTGCATAAAGACAATCTTACTGTTGTGTGGATGGAAAAGTATAATTATGAGTCAAATTGCAGTGAGACCGAAATCTAGAAACATATTTTGTTTGTCTATTGAAATGATTGAACAAAGTTTCCTATGTGGAGCGAGTTTTTATGAGTGTTAGGCATAAAACCAAACTGAGATGGGGTGTTAAATGTGAACCCATACTTTAGTGGTGAAGTAGTTGGTTTTGTGTGCCACATTTCTAGAAAGGAATATAAACTTTCTTGTGTTGGCATATCATTTGTATAACACTTGATATGTATCATCATATCAATTCAAATTATTACTTACTATGAACATATATTTGAGCAGTAAGCTACCAAACACCATTTATTTTGCTCATGGCTCAAGTAGTGGCCAGCCATGTACAATTTCTATAAAGTCACAAAGCGTTCTAACGCATAATCAAATAACGCATGTACAAATCCCAGATTATACCCACACTGACACATACCGCTGCTGCCTGGTACCCATACACCACTTGCAGTCAGCAAGAGGAACTAGAAAGCTCTCAGAAGTGACTTTTAGAATAATACTTCCAGAGCTTGAGCACTACCAACAGCGGCTGACAGCAGCTGATCTGACGATATGTGGAAACCTGAACGGTATTTGTAGAAAGTATGCCACCAAAGTCAAAAACGATACCACACACACTTTACACCAGCTAACTCCAAAAAAATCCAGACGGTGTAAATTTTTCTCGTCGCCCAAGCACATCAAACAGATATATATACTAAAATCTCGTAATACTAAGCGCGAAATAACATTCTGAGAAACCCAAAGTATTAGTGCTGTGCGATATGGTTTGCATGACCAAACGGTGTTTTTCCGATAAAAAATCGACCAATATCGAAATTAGGAGTCACCCTCTTTTGAAAACTTTAGTATTCATGCAAGGTGAAGGATACTATCAATATCAGCACAGATTTTCGATAATCGAGATTTTAAGAAAGAGTTGTCCCATCTTTTGTCATAGGGAGAAAACTCTACATAGTACTTAATAGTATTAAAAATGTTATGGGAAAGGCATACACTCACGCATTTTTCTTGACAAAGGAAAATTGTCTACTCCTGTTTCTGGTCCACCTGATGCAAACACCCTATATTGCAGTGTATTGAATAACCCAGTTTCATGACAAATTGACCATAGGAACAAAAGTTTGCGTTAAGAATTTCTACAGCTTCTATCAAATTAACCTGTGTAACTTGCATTTATGTATTATGAGATAGAGCCAACAAAACACAAACATAATATAGGGAAACTATTTTATGCAATTAACGTAAGTATAACGAGCCAATAAAACTAGTACACATATTTAGGCGTGCCTAACAATATACTTTGTATTCAATATCTAGGCACACGCATGCAACCAAAACAGCCTAAAAATCACCACAGATTCACAATAAATGCAGTGAAAAATGCCAAAAAGTTTTGTGTAACAGTAGGCTAAGGTAGATCACACAACAACATATGCATACAATGAGGCAATGGTGGTAAAATGATGTAATTAGTAGTGTTGAATTTTATCTCCGTGGCCAACCATCAGGCGAATCATCTTGCTCTCTTCTCACTTGGATGTCAGAAGTACTCCAAGCAACAACCATATATTATCAAACTTCAACTTGACCTAAAAATAAAGAATAGATATGTGCAGCGCAAACTATGGTGGCTAATGACGTTTTATTTTTAAAACTTCTGAATGAATGCTTTAGAAAGTGCTTTTTGCAAACCTTTTAACGAGTTCAAAATAATAGTTTAGGTATTTTTGAAACAACAAAACCAGCTCAGACTAATTTCAAATGGTTCATACAATTCGCGAATAGCTCATACAATTTCTAAACCGTTTAAACAATTTTTATTCCTTTTTTATTATTTTGGTTTGATTCATTCATCATTGCAAAACATCTAGATAATTTGCAAAACAATTATAAGTTTGAAAGTATGCACAGTTGTTTGACAGGAAATGCAGCTTTAATGTATGTAAATTCCACAATTACCAAGGCTGATACATATATATCTATTATATGTATATATATATTATTATTTAATTTATATATAATATAGTACTATGAAGTGAATAGTAGTAGATAGTAGTTACAGTAGTAATTATTATTGATGATGATAATAAATAATTATTTTATTATTTATTACTACTATCTGTAAATATTGTTGGGAAAATCATCGACCACCATAACAACCTCAGTCGAAAACATGACAGTTCTGTATATAGCTAAGCAATCATTTACAATCATTTATTATTTACCATAACATTCACTTATTATTTTATGTAAACATGTACATGTGGCACTGTGAAATCAGCCGTGACTATGGACCACCCTCTTTTAAGTTCCATGGCCAATCAGGCCAAATAGGCGTAGCCAATCCTTTGTTCTATGGATGCTTTTACTCTACCTTTTGTCTATTATATTGTATAAATATTGGTACACTTGTATAATAAAATCAGAGTTAACCTGACTCTCACAAGCTCGATGAATCTCTCTCTGCACAGCACAAGTAACTACATGCAAGTAACAGATAACCTACAAAGCACAGCACAAGTAACTAAATGCAAGTAACAAATAGCATACAAAGCGACTACTTGGACAAGTTGGCTATCAGCACCAACAATAGTCAGTAGAAAGTGCTCAGTCGAATCGACTCTCACTGCATTCGACCTATGGGCGTATGATACTGGAACGATTGTTCAACCTCTTAGTTCTACCCCTCACAGCTATTCTTTCGGCCAAGAATCAGTGGAAAGTGTGGCAGTTGCATTAACTCCTCACTGTGTATAGCTCAAGAGCTTGCAACGCTGCAAATCTTGATCGGCTAGACTAGACTGTCGACCTTGTACCTGCTAAGACACTCGCTACTCTGCCTAAATTCATTCACTAAACGTGGGGAAACTGTACAGTTGAACAGCTACCATTTACCGCACTACAAATTCCTGTACAATATTTCAGTTAATATTAATAATAACAACTG
>CALYOO010000613.1:0-19564 GCA_945261195.1 Cryptosula pallasiana
GACCGCTGGATACAAAAAAGAAAAATTTCATTTTAATTAACATGAGGTGACTGAACAGTTGGTCAGGAAGCAACATTGCAAAAAATTGCAAACTAATATGAATATGTTACATACGCAGTTTTTTTTCAAATCAGAACATCAGCTCACCTCCAGAACAGGTTTTTGGCACTGACACAGATTCAACACAGCTTTCTGTTAAACAGCATTTCTTTGGACACTGAAATAAAACAGCAGTACAGATATATTAAAAGCCAAGTGCAGAAGGCATATTATTCCATGTCATTATATGACCAACAAGAGAGTTTACAATAAAAACAAATTATTTCAATCTAAGAAATTTCTGAGCTGCCACGAGAAAAAATCTGAAATTTATGCACAATTGAGTATATCAGGTATTCATCTGCCTAAATACAATAAAAGAGTCTTAGATTCAGTAGAAATGCAAAAGAGCAATACTCAAAACAGTATTTTTGCAGTATTCTCATATGCAAATTATGGGCAGTCTTCAGATCATTTTTTTCCGCAGGTATGTTGTCTTTGGTGGCTACAAGTAAAATAAATAATCTCGAGATCTTAATCACATGTAGCATGCATACATTTATACATTTATGCACAAGGCATACATTTACATGAAGAGCCAGAAGCAAACACAGAAATCATAATGTACAACACCATGTTTAGATATTTATGTTCACATACCAAAGTGGGCTCCATTCTTCAAAACAACTGACTGAGATAAAAAAAAAACAACAGACCTAATATAGTTTGCCACTTTTTATGACAAGTAATTAGGTGAGTGAAAGGGGAGGGCCTCTTTACTGTTTGCTAGAAAAATTCAGCAGCACAATGATTATAGAGGTATCTATAAATTGCAGAGAAGTGAACCTTATTCTTTTCAAGGATCTGATTGAGCCTGTGTATTAAGCTACGTTCACACAATGCTGTTCTCGGCCAAATGGGCGGAGCCAAAAAGAGGCTCGCACTTGTGAACAGTGAAATCTTAATGGTTTCACAATTGGTGGCAGATTTTTTTTTCATCAGGCAGTGCTGGAGCTCTGTATGGTTATTGGCCTGTCTAGCCAATCAGCATCCACATCACAGCTTTTCAATTTAATACTTTTCAAGAAATTTGCAGCTGCTTGATAATTATTACTTAACCAATTTTAGAATATTTTTTGTTATTTCCCTGATCAATTGCAAGCCTTGTTTACAAGTAAAATATTAATGTGGTTTTACTAATTATTGTCAATATAAATAGAAAAAAAGTATCAGCTCCGTGATTATAATAAATAATTACATTCCAAAAAGTTATCATTTATTTATTATTAATTAAAGTTGAATATACTTACAATTATCTGTTATTATTTGTAATTTATTTCTTATTATTGATGAGTGAAGAAATGGTATAATTTATTGAGATCTCTGGTAATATAAGCTATATTATTATTAACTTCATGTTTTGTAGTTGACAACGAAATGCGGTGTCTTGACAACTGTCAAGGCCATGCAATATCGGGCACAAAAAATCGCAAGTGTAAACTCTTGTAAATAATCGGGAGAGCAACTCACGATTATCTCATTGCCGAGAATCGCATAGTGTGAATGTAGCAGTAGTAATATATGAGCAGATCTCCCTACCAAGTGTTTTTTTGTGGATTAGACCTTGGGGTAAAAACAATGGGTTACGGCGTTGGATGGATTCGCCGAGTTAATATTGTATTTCATTTGAGGGGCATTTGAGTGGCATTTGAGTGGCATTTAAGTGGCATTTGAGTTTTGATTATTTTTTTACTTAATTTGAACTTATACGGCATATAGATTTTGAATGTATGGCATTCAAGTTTTGATAATTTTTTTACATAACTCGAACTCATATGGTATCTTGAGGGAGAGGAGAGAGGAGAGAGGAGAGATGGGAGATGAGAGAGGAGAGAGAGAGAGGAGAGAAAGGAGAGAGAGGAGAGAGATTTTTTAGTTTTCTATACATTCATGTATATATGGTTAATTATGTACATATTTATGGCTATATTTATATCTACATAGAGAGAGAGGAGATATATCTACATTGAATAAATATATTGATCAAAAATGAAACATTTTATGGTTATATAGCTGATTACATAATAAGTAGGGAAAATCTTCCAATATAATATAGCTAGAGTCAGTAAATACTAAGTAATACAAAGCACTACAACTTGTAATGACAATCAATGCATTCATACATACATACATACATATGGTATCTTGAGAGAGAGAAAGAGAGAGAGGAGAGAGAGATCTTTTAGTTCTCTATACATTAATGTATATATGGTCAATTATGTACATATTTATGGGTATATTTATATCTACATAGAGAGAGGAGATATATCTAAATTGAATAGATACATTGATTAAAAATGAATCATTGTATGATTATATACATTTATTACATAATGAGTAAGGAAAATCTCCCCCTATAATATAGCTAGAGTCAGTAAATACTAAGTAATACAAAGCACTACAACTTGTAATAAATACAAAGTAATAACAGTTAATGCATAGTTTGTTCCTTTACAATGTTGTCTTTGATGTACTGATGCTATATCTTAGGAAGGAAGACTTCTATTCTATGTGCTTTTAATTTCGTAATGAACTAAAATAAAAAAGTTATGTATTAGTATAGAATGATTAAGCAAAAATGTAAAATAATTACATGAATTTGAATTATAGTTCTAGTCACATTGGATAGTTTACATTATTAGAAAAGGGAAATAACTCACCAAGTTACATTGTTCAACTTGTTTTTTCTTGAGCATTATTTTCACCAAGTGTTTTTGATTCTCTTTTATCTATCTAAAACAAAACAAAAAATACTTGTTTTATAAATTTAGTTATTTACATATTAAGTATATTGAATACTATAAAATATCTTGGAAAATAGTCAAATTAGACCTCTAGATGGTTAAAATTTACAGTATTTGGGAAATAACTACAATAAAAAACATTATGAATGTATGGCATTTAAGTATTGATAGTTTTTTTACATAATTCGAACTCATATGGTATCTTGAGAGAAAGAAGAGAGGAAAAGAGGAGAGAGCAGGGGAAATAATTGCACTCAAATGAAAAAAATAAATGAGGCTAGATATTCATCTATTTGTATATATCCACAAGAAAACTGGGGTATTTGGTGAAATATTTTTTTATTCCATTCGATTTTCATTAATTTTATTTGAGTTGAAGTATTATTTACAATGGTTAGAAATTATTAAAATTACTGCTCAATCCTTTATCCAACACCTACAATAATTCTTAGTAATAGTAGTGTAATGAGACAGAGTAATAATCTACACACACCTTGTTCACTCTGTATGCTGTAGCACATGTTTTTCCTTTAGTTATCTGCAGTTACTTCAATTGAATCTCATCCAGATGTTTTATAGTCTTTGCTGCTACTGCGTTTTGTCTCAAACAAGAGTCCAAAGTAGGCATTGTGTCTACAAAATACAAAAAAATTGATTGTTACAATTGATTCATTTTTTTTCATTGGCTTTATTTACATAAAGTAGCGAAGAAAAAGTTTGTGTGAGTATGAAACTATGTAGTAGAGATAAATTTATATCTAGGTTCAATTAGCATTAAATAATCACTTATTATTTTGTTAATAATAAATAATTACAGTCAGTTACTTTACAGTTTTTTATACAACCATGTATATATGGCTAATTATGTACATATTGATGGATATATTTATATCTAGATTGAATAATATACATTTATGACATAATAACTATATTGAATGCTACAAAATATGTTGGAAAATCACCAAATTAGTCCTCTAGATGGTTAAAATTTACAGTATTTGGGAAAGAACTGCAAGAGAGGAGAGAGGAGTATTTGGTAGAGGAGAGAGGAGAGAGGAGAGAGAGAGGAGGCTTGAGCGTAAATATTTCTTTTAGTTATTTACATAATAAGTATATTGAATACTATAAAATATCTTGGAAAATAGTCAAATTAGACCTCTAGATGGGCTTTTCAACTAGTGGTAAATAACTGTTTATTATTTATTTTAAAAATAAATAATTAGAGCTTTCTACTAGTGTTAAATAATTATCGATTATTTTGTACCTTATCACCACTTAGAGCCAGATGATTCAATTAAATATGGATACTGACAGGATAAAACTCAAGGGAAGATGGCTTAGCGCTAAGCTATCAAAGAATTTGTTGCAAGATGTACTAACTGATAAAGACTCAATAAGATCAACAAAAGATAACTACAGTAGATTTAAAAGTCTGCTCACCACTCAAGGAATCACAACTGTCAGGAGATCCTCATGAAAAACTTATTTTAGCTACCTAGTTGTTAATTCAAACATCTTAGCAACAACTTATTAGCTCAAACATGACTTTGTTATACTATTTTTTTTGGTTAATGTCATTGTTGAAAAGTCTATGTTTATTGCTAATGCTTGCTAATACATTACTGCTTAATCCTTTATCCAACACCTACAATAATTCTTAGTAATAGTAGTGTAATGAGACTGAGTAATAATCTACACACACCTTGTTCACTCTGTATGCCGTAGCACATGTTATTCCTTTAGTTATCTGCAATTACTTCAATTGGATCTGATCCAGATGTTTGATAGTCTTTACTGCTGCTGCGTTTTGTCTCAAACAAGAGTCCAAAGTAGGCATCGTGTCTACAAAATACAAAAATTGCCATCTTAACTATCCAATCTAAAAAGACAAAAAATATGAAATATTTTAAAAAATGTGAGCTATTTATTATTATTTAATCATAATACAAAGAAGATAACATTTTTATCAATATCCAAAGACAGGGTTTGTAACACAAACGGATTTGGTTGTAGGAGGCTTAGGTGAGTTTTTCAACTAGTGGTAAATAAATATTTATTATTTTTTTATTATTTAGATCACAAGACGAACAAAATTCAATAAAGTAACAATGAAAACCAAATGAAATCACAATAATATTAACAATAATAAGAATAATAATAATAATCATCATCAGTAAAAATTATTTTTCATATTAAATACAATGAATAATAACTGTTTTATGCTGATAATGAAGTAAAACAATACAATAATGAAAGTTGTAATCGTTTTTTGGCTGTAAAGTTCAAAATCAACCTGTCGTTCAAGATGTCATTTAAGGCTAACCTATTTTTTCTCTCGGACCTACGACAATTCTGTCAATCAATGCCAAAAGACTGCGATCTTGAGCGGAAACAGGATAGGTTCTATGAGCATGAAATTATTTAGGAGAGATACTTCTATGGTCAGACCATATCGTAATAGGAGGATAACTCCAGAGTGCAACTAGTTGAGTTTTTCAACTAGTGTTGAATAATTATTTATTATTTCTCACCTTAATACAGAAAATCTCCTAGTAGTTGTAGTAGATGTTGATCCTTCAGTCACTGTTGTTGAAGTGGATGCTTTCTGTGGAAAAGCGGTGCTTCTTATATAGCTAGGTTGTACTAGGTTGTACTAGGTACTAGGTACCGATTGACACGAGTTGATTCCAATGAAAAGCCTTTATGATATATAAGCAGGTCTTTACGCAGAAAACTCACGCGAAAACTAAAAAAAATAAAAAACATTCTTCGCGGGAGTTTTCCGTCTTATATGTTATAAAGGCTTTACGCAAAAACTCACGCGAAAACCGAAACTAAAAACAAAATTCTTCGCGGGAGTTTTCCTTCTTATAAGTCATAAAGGTTTTACACGGAAAACTCACGCGAAAAGTGAAACAGTCAAAAAATTCTCTTCGCGGGAGTTTTCCTTCTATATACTATAAAAGCTTTACACCGAAAACTCACGCGAAAACGGAAAATAAAAAACAATTCTTTCGCGGGAGTTTTCCTTCTTTTATGTTATGAAGGCTTTATGCAGAAAGTTCACGCAATTTTTTTTACCGTAAGTTTTCCGCGTAAGGCCTTTATAGTACATAGAAGGAAAACTCCCGCGAAGAAGATTTTTTATTATTTTTGTTTTCGCGTGAGTTTTTGCATCAAGCTGTTATAACACATAAGAAGGAAAACTCCCGCGAAGAAGTTTTTATTGAGTTTCGGTTTTCGCGTGAGTTTTTTGCGTACAGCCTTTATAACATATAAGACGGAAAACTCCCGCGAAGAATGTTTTTTATTTTTTCAGTTTTCGCGTGAATTTTCCTGCTTATATATTATAAAGGCTTTTCATTGAAATCAACTCGTGTCAATCGGTACCTAGTACCTAGTACAACCTAGCTATATAAGAAGCACCGTTTTTACACAGAAAGCATCCACTTCAACAACAGTGACTGAAGGATCAACATCTACTACAACTACTAGGAGACTTTCTGTATTAAGGTAAGAAATAATAAATAATTATTTAACACTAGTTGAAGAACTCAACTAGTTGCACTATGGAGTTATCCTCCTATTACGATATGGAGTCGTTCTCTTGACCATAGAAGTATCTCTTCTAGATAATTTTATGCTCATAGAACCTACCCTGTTTTCTCTCAAGATCGCAGTATTTTAACATTGATAGACAGAATTGCCGTATGTCCGAGAGAAAAAATAGGTTAGCTTATTAAATGATGCCTTGAACTACAGGTCGATTTTGAACTTTACAACCAAAAAATGATTAAAACTTTCAATATTGTATTATTTTACTTCATTATCAACATAAAACAGTTATCATTCATTGTAAAAATAAATAATTACAGTCTTTTACTAGTGTTAAATAATTATTTATTATTTTTTACCTTAACTCTACTTAGAGTCCTCTTAGTGGTTGTAGTGATCTAAATAATAAAAAGCTAGTTCCAAAGAACTAGATGATTTAATTGATTATAGACAAATAATTATTTTAGCACTTCTTACCTCGATGCTGGTTGCTTACATGGTGTTTCATTGCTATAGCAGCAGGAGTGTTGATGTTTGAGCAGGAAGATGTATCATTAAAGGTGTTAGGATTGGGTCTTCTATCATCAATGTGAATGCCGTTGGTGGTGGAATTGGTGGTTGTAGTGGAGATAGTGTCGATGTTGTTGGTAGTTGTAGTTGGTTCAATATGGAGCTTAAGAAGTGCTTTGGAGTGTGACGTCATCATACCTGCAAAAAAGTAAAAGAACTTAGTTTTTTAATGATGTGAATGTACTGAAATTATTATAGTGTTAAATAATTATTTACTATTTATTTTAAAAATAAATAATTAGAGCTTTCTACTAGTGTTAAATAATTATTGATTATTTTTTACCTTATCACCACTTAGAGCCAGATGATTTAATTAACTAAAGACAAATAATTATTTTAGCATTTCTTACCTTGATGCTGGATGGTCTCCTAGTAGCTGTAGTAGATGATGCTTCTCCGCTTGCTGTTGAAGAACTGGATGCTTTCTGTGTGAAAACAGTTGCTCTTAAATAGCTAAAGTTGCACTGATTAAACCCTATGAATCAGCATTTTTCCCAATGCTTTCGCGGGAATAAAAACTGTTTATTACCGCGAAAGCAACGGTTTCCATTCGCGGGAATAAATACTTTATTTTCACGCGAATGGAAACCATTGCTTTCGCGGGAATAAAAATTTTATTTTCACGCGAATGGAAACTGTTGCTTTCACGGGAATAAATAGTTTATTTTCACGCGAATAGAAACTGTTGCTTTCGCGGGAAAAAATAAATTATTTTCACGCGAATGGAAACTGTTGCTTTCGCGGGAATAAATAATTTATTTTCACGCGAATAGAAACTGTTGCTTTCGCGGGAGTAAATAGTTTATTTTCACGCGAATAGAAACTGTTGCTTTCGCGGGAATAAATAATTTATTTTCACGTGAATAGAAACTGTTGCTTTCGCGGGAATAAATAGTTTATTTTCACGCGAATAGAAACCGCTGCTTTCGCGGGAATAAATAAGTTATTTTCACGTGAATAGAAACTGTTGCTTTCGCGGGAATGAATAGTTTATTTTCACGCGAATAGAAACCGTTGCTTTCGCGGGAATAAATAATTTATTTTCACGCGAATGGAAACTGTTGCTTTCGCGGGAATAAATAGTTTATTTTCATGCGAATAGAAACTGTTGCTTTCGCGGGAAAAAATAAATTATTCTCACGCGAATGGAAACCGTTGCTTTCGCGGGAATAAATAATTTATTTTCACGCGAATAGAAACTGTTGCTTTCGCGGGAGTAAATAGTTTATTTTCACGCGAATAGAAACTGTTGCTTTCGCGGGAATAAATAATTTATTTTCACGCGAATGGAAACTGTTGCTTTCGCGGGAATAAATAGTTTATTTTCACGCGAATAGAAACTGTTGCTTTCGCGGGAATAAATAGTTTATTTTCACGCGAATAGAAACTGTTGCTTTCGCGGGAAAAAATAAATTATTTTCACGCGAATGGAAACCGCTGCTTTCGCGGGAATAAATTATTTATTTTCACGCGAATGGAAACCCTTGCTTTCGCGGGAATAAACAGTTTTTATTCCCGCAAAAGCATTGGAAAAAATGCTGATTCATAAAGTTTAATCAGTGCGACTTTAGCTATTTAAGAGCCACTGTTTTCACACAGAAAGCATCCAGTTCTTCAATAGCAAGCGGAGAAGCATCATCTGCTACACAAGATCTACCACCTACTTAGATGATACCAAACCAATGAAGACTCAAACTACATGAATTTTGAAGACAGCATACTTCTCCAACACAGCAAGAATTCCTTTCAAGATCTACGACTTAATTAGATGATACCAAATCAATGAAGACTCAAACTACATCGATTTTGAAGACAGCGCACTTCTCCAACACAGCAAGAATTCATTTCAAGATCTACCACCTACTTAGATGATACCAAACCAATGAAGACTCAAACTACATGAATTTTGAAGACAGCATACTTCTCCAACACAGAAAGAATTCCTTTCAAGATCTACCACCTACTTAGATGATACCAAACCAATGAGGACTCAAACTACATGAATTTTGAAGACAGCATACTTCTCCAACACAGCAAAAATTCATTTCAAGATCCACCACCTACTTAAATGATACCAAACCAATGAAGACTCGAACTACATGAATTTTGAAGACAGCATACTTCTCCAACACAGCAAGAATTCCTTTCAAGATCTACGACTTAATTAGATGATACCAAATCAATGAAGACTCAAACTACATCGATTTTGAAGACAGCGCACTTCTCCAACACAGCAAGAATTCCTTTCAAGATCTACCACCTACTTAGATGATACCAAACCAATGAAGACTCAAACTACATGAATTTTGAAGACAGTCAACTTCTCCAACACAGCAAGAATTCCTTTCAAGATCTACGACTTACTTAGATGATACCAAATCAATTAAGACTCAAACTACATGGATTTGAAGACAGCATACTTCTCCAACACAGAAAAAATTCCTTTCAAGATCTACCACCTACTTAGATGATACCAAACCAATGAAGACTCAAACTACATGAATTTTGAAGACAGCATACTTCTCCAACACAGCAAAAATTCATTTCAAGATCTACCACCTACTTAAATGATACCAAACCAATGAAGACTCAAAATATATGAATTTTGAAGACAGTCTACTTTTCAACACAGCAAGAATTCCTTTCAAGATCTACGGCTTACTTAGATGATACCAAATCAATGAAGACTCAAACTACATGGATTCTGAAGACAGCACACTTCTCCAACACAGCAAGAATTTCTTTCAAGATCTATCACCTACTTAGATGATACCAAACCAATGAAGACTCTAAAAATTACTTATATTATATTTCGATGATGCTGAAAAAAACTGTCCAGAACAAGAGTTCAAAAAGCTAATCTATAACTCAAGGCAATCATATCACTATAGGTGAGTTTTACTAATTTTTACCATAAATTAAACAAAATGCTGAATATATACGTTTTCTAGGTGAAAAAAGGACTTTTTTGATGTAATCAGTGTATTTTTTACAACAAAATGCTGAATATATACATTTTCATGGTAAAGAATAGGATTTTTTGGGTGTAATTAGCGTAGTTTTTACAACAAAATGTTGAACATATACATTTTTTCAGGTAAAAAAAAGCACTTTTTTGGTGTAATTAGTGTATTTTTTTACAACATAGTCATAAAGCAAGTATTTTTTGTTTTGTTTTAGATAGATGAAAGAGAATCAAAAGCACTTAGTGAAAATAATGCTCAAGAAAGAACAAGTTGAACAATTTAACTTGGTGAGTTATTTCCCTTTTCTAATAATGTAAACTATCCAATGTAACTAGAACTATAATTCAAATTCATGTAATTATTTTACATTTTTGCTTAATCATTTTATACTAATACATAATTTTTTTATTTTAGTTCATTACGAAATTAAAAGCACATAGAACAGAAGTCTTCCTTCCTAAGATATAACATCACTACATCAAAGACATCATTGTAAAGGAACAAACTATGCATTAACTGTTATTACTTTGTATTTATTACAAGTTGTAGTGCTTTGTATTACGTAGTATTTACTGACTCTAGCTTTATTATGTGGGGAGATTTTCCTTACTTATTATGTAATAAATGTATATAATCATGTAATGATTCATTTTTAATCAATGTATTTATTCAATTTAGATATATCTCCTCTCTTCTCTCTCTATGTAGATATAAATTTACCCATAAATATGTACATAATTGACCATATATACATTAATTGCTAGAAAACTAAAAGATCTCTCTCCTCTCTCTCTTTCTCTCTCTCAAGATACCATATGTATGTATGTATGAATGCATTGATTGTCATTACAAGTTGTATTGCTTTGTATAACTTAGTATTTACTGACTCTAGCTATATTATATAGGAAGATTTTCCCTACTTATTATGTAATCAGGTATATAATCATATAATTTTCATTTTTGATCAATATATTTATTCAATGTAGATATATCTCCTCTCTCTATGTAGATGTAAATATATCCATAAATACGTCCATAATTAACCATATATACATGAATGTATAGAAAACTAAAAAATCTCTCTCTCCTCTCTCTCTCCCTCTCTCCTCCCTCTCTCTCCTCTATCTCTTTCTTTCTCTCAAGTATGTATATAATTATGTAAAAAAATTATCAAAACTTGAATGCCATACATTCAAAATCTATATGTCATATAAGTTCAAATCAAGTAAAAAAATAATCAAAACTCAAATACCACTTAAATGCCACTCAAATGCCACTCAAATGCCCCTCAAATGAAATACAATATAAACTCTATATGACATATAAGTTCAAATTAAGTAAAAAAATAATCAAAACTCAAATGCCACTTAAATGCCACTCAAATGCCCCTCAAATGCCCCTCAAATGAAAAACAATATTAACTCGGCGAATCCATCCAACGCCGTAACCCATTGCTTTCACCCCTAGGTGTAATCCACAAAAAAACACTTGGTAGGGAGATCTGCTCATATATTACTACTCGTAGCTTTAGAGATACGGTATTTACCAGTGGCGGATCTAGGGGGGGGGGGGTGCAAGTAGTACGAACGCACCACCTCCTGTTGCTAAGCAAATATTTTCTTTATAGAAAATGAGCTCTGTCAGTTTTTTTTTTTAAAAAGAACGCAAGTGATCATCTGTGTAATAAAATGGATCATTGCCCAGCATACAATTTTATCTTCAGTTTGCAATGTAATCCATAACTCATAACACCATGGCAACAGTAAATGTATTGTAAGGATTTATGTAATAGAATGAAAAAAAATTGTCCGAATTCAAAAACAGGAAACTGGCACCCTAGCAAACATAGAACTATGTCAGGGGATAGTTGTATGTTAGCAACCAGTCAAAATAGTACGTACTCCCAACAATGTAATCTATAACTAAGGTTATAGTAAAAATTGATAATAGTGGAATCCGTGTGCTTCCGGTTTTGTTGAATGCAGTCTTGGACAAAAATAAAATAATGTCTTGGAAGAGAGGTACAAGTTACTCTTAATTAGTTCATTATTATTAGTTGTTTGAAAAGAAAAAGGTAGTTTTCAGGTTTGTTCTGAAATTTTGTATTCTCATCATCAAAATTTATTAAACAGCCAGCTACTAGAGGTGATGAATAAGAGTGACACTACTACTACGACTATACTATTATGATCATTTAGTATTATTATAATTATCATAATTATTTATTATAATTGTTGGATAACGAGTTTGTGTGTTATAGGAAGTTCAAGGTTATAACATAGGTTCTATCGGCATTGGCTTAACAAGGAATACGGGTGCACACACGGTTACGGGAACTTAGGCGAATTGGATAAGAGCTGAAGAGCGGCCTTCTTGAGTTGTTAGTTGATGGTGAGTAGACGTGTTTTGTGTTGTGTCGCTTCAAACCCTTCATCTAACATGGCGCAGTCGGCATAGAACTTGGTGACATTGTTATTTGTGTGTCATTGGAATTATTTATTGGCGCAAGGGAGGTGTGTGAGCGGCTTTTGGTGCCGTGTGGGCACTAAAAGAAAGAGGTGTAGAGGTGCTAGGGCCGCGTGGGTCTTCCGTGGTGTGAGTGGTGATAGAGGTGTGTGTAGAGTAGAGGTGTTGGGTGTTTCAGAGCTGTGTGAGCTCTCCGTGTTCGGTGTTCAGGTGTTTATAGGGATATTGGTGCAGTGTTAATTATTTTTGGTGAAGTGGTGATTTGGTGTTGTTGTTAATTATTTACCGGGATAAAGGTACAGTGTTTATACGTGGTGTTAAGTATTTATTTGTGGCGTTGTGGTTGATTATTTACCGGGATAAGGGTACAGTGGAGTTAATACGTGATATTGTTGTGGATATTATTGTGGTGCATTTAATTGGGCATTGGTGGATAAGGCAACAGTGGATATATTTTGGGATATTGTGAATTGTTATTGTTGCTATTGTTGTGTTGTGCATTGGTTATTACTGTGGTGGAGAGGTGCTACTGTATTGATACAATCATACAGACATTGTTGGGTGATTACTTCTGTGTTAATTAATTAGAACAGGGATGAATAGGAGACTTGACTTGTCGTCATTTCCGAAGCTAAGGTTAGCGGGTAGCAATGTGTCTGAGGAATTCAACAATTGGTTGACTCAGTATAAGGTGTCTGCTGAGGTAGCAGCTTTAACTTTGGGTACCGAGAAGGTGGAAATTCATGGAGATGAGGTTGTTGTAGATGTGTTTAGAGGTAGAACTAAACTACTAGCCTTGTTAAGTGCTATAGGTAGTGATGGTATAGGGGTATTGCAGTCACTGGGATTTGATTTAAATGACCAAACTGATGATGGGTTTGATAGGGCAATAGATTTGTTAAAAGGCCACTACGACCGTAGTGAAAGTGTCTATGTTAAGACAATGAGGTTTGTGACAGTGTCACAGGCTTGTGGGGAAGATGAAAGGGAATATTTACTCAGAGTTGAGAAATTAAGTAGGGAGATGGATTTTGGGCATAACAATGATGAGTTGAGGCAACGCTTCTCCGTTGCTTTAGCTGTTAATGGTTTAAGGGATTCCTCTGTGCGTAAATTGCTTATGCAAGAGACTAAACTTAGCTGGAGAGATTTAGGTATTAAGTTGGCAGCCAGGCAGTTGGCTATTGCTTCAGAAGAAATTCTGAATGCCTCTAGGACTGGCCGTTCGGTATATAAGGTAGCCAAGTATAGACAGGGAAGTCCACGGGAGGAGGTGGATAACAAAGCTACATACCGTTCAAGGGACAGTACTAGGCCTGGAGATGGTAATGTGGAAAAGGGCTCCTATTCCCGCGGCAATAGAAGCCGCAGCCCAGGGGAGAGGAGTAGCCAGTATAGAGGGTATCATGACCATAAAGGAGATAGGCATTATAAGAGTAGATATGGTGCGGAGTCTTATAGACACCGCAGCCCGGAGGGCAGTTATTCTCCTAGGTACGAGACGACGCCCTATGGACGCCGTAGCCCGGATAGCTGGCATTCTCCTAGGTATGAGGCGACGTCCCATGGACATCGTAGCCCAGATAGTAGATACTCTCCTCGATCACCTCGAGGTTCACCTACATCGGGTAGAAGGCCTGGAAGGTTTAGCTCCCCAACTGGCGGGGACAGCTGTTTCCAGTGTGGTAGGAGGGGGCATCAAGTCCGTTATTGCCCGGATGTAAGGTGTTTCCGGTGTAATCTGAGAGGCCATACCTCTAGGGATTGCAACAATAGGTGGGAAGGTGACAATATCAGGTCACAGCACAGGGATAGTAGTGGTAATGAAGGTTCTCCACGTAAAGTGAGATTTGTGAACAATGTTGTTGGTGATACTGGTAGCAGGAAATGTAGCATCAAACGCTTGGTGAAAGTAAATGGTAAAGAGGTAGAGTTTGTATTAGACACTGGAGCTGAAGTATCGGTGGTAACTGAGGATACCGGCAGGTTTCTGAATTTGAGATTAAGTAACCCTGTTAATGATCTCATCGGGGTTGATGGTTCCAGGCTGAATGTTAGCGGGAAGTCAAATGTTTGTATTAATGACTTTCTCAGATCTATAGTGACGTCAGTTTATGTTGTAAAAGGGTCCTCTGTGAACCTGTTAGGTATTGAGGATATCAGAAAACTCAAACTGATGACCAACAGTGATGAGTTACGAGTTGAAGGCGAGTGTAGGCAAGGGGTATGGCAATGCAAGGGTACTGCTGTTATAAAGGACACAGTGGAGCAAAAGCGAACACCCATATCTAGTGGTGGTGGCAATGTCTCACCAATGCAGATGCCGCAAAAAGCTTCTGCTGGTACAACTGTAAAAGCTAGAGCAACTTCAGGGTGCGCTACAGCTGGTGCTAGGGGGTACAGCAGTGTGGTGAAAGGTAGACAGGTACAGGGTGAGAGCGAGGCGTTTGGTTGCAGATTGTCTGAGTTCTTGGTGAGTGAAGGTGTTTTGGGTGATGAGGACTATGCTAGTAGATGTGCACGTCTTGAGGCGGAAAAGAGAGAGGCTGAAAGGGTGTATCGCATGGCGATGCAAAGGTATGAGCAGTGTGTGAGGGAGCTCGAGGAAGAGCAGGAGTGTACCTTGGTGATCAGGCAGGCTATGGCCAAAATGAGGCAGTTGAGATCTGGGGCTGGTAGCAAAGCCCCATCGACGGTGGTGTGTAACACCCCGTCGAGTTCCACTGTGAAAGCAGTGCCCGCACCTAGTGCGGAAGGCTCTAGCGCCCAGAGGGAGGAGTCCAAGACCCCCTCGGGCACTCAGAGCAGTGCCAGTTGGGTGCACGAGGTAGAAGAGGTAGAAAGGGTGACCGGTGGCAACGCCAGTGTCAAGGTAGAAAAAGGATGCGGTTAGGGAAGATACCAAGGAGGTTGACCCTGGTACGAGACTTCAAAGGGAAGATACTGGGCAGAGAATTGCTCTGGTTGACCCAATAGGAAGTGTGGTACAGGAGCAGTCGGGGCCGGCTGCTCCGAGGGATGGTGGAATTAACGGTGAACCCCTTGGGTTGAGTTGGTGTCTCAGGATGTGGTTCGAGAGGGTGTTGGAGGTCCAGAGAGTCCAGAGGGCGATCTGATGGAGGTCTCTAAGGGTTCAGACTGAGAGCAGTGAGGTAACAAGGGACACTTGGTAAGGAGGTTAAGTATTAATAAGTTATGTTATCTGTTACAGGTAATTGATCCCAGGTATGTATGGTGTGAGGCTGTTTTCACCCCTGGTATTTAGGCTTGATGTATGATTTGAGGCTAGTGCTTCAGCTAATTATGATTAGTTAGGCTTGATCGCACGCAACGGTAATTGGTTCCATGGTATGATGTCAGCTTGATCGCTCACTGGGTTTATCAAAGGGGGGGCATGTTGGATAACGAGTTTGTGTGTTATAGGAAGTTCAAGGTTATAACATAGGTTCTATCGGCATTGGCTTAACAAGGAATACGGGTGCACACACGGTTACGGGAACTTAGGCGAATTGGATAAGAGCTGAAGAGCGGCCTTCTTGAGTTGTTAGTTGATGGTGAGTAGACGAGCATTCCTTGTGTCTCTTCGTACCCTTCATCTAACAATAATAATATTTTTTATTATTATTAATTATTATTATTATTGCTGTAGTCAATTGATTGATTACTGATTGAGCTGGGTTGAAAGAAGAAAATTATTAATTTATTACTTGCTGTTGTTGTTACAGTAACAATACGATGTTTAATCAATGATGATTAGTTGTCATTACAGATAATAATTAATAATAATAATAAAAATTATTATAATAATTATAATTATTGTTGTAAATAAAACTAATAATTATTGTCGTTGTTGTTTTCTGATAATTCTTAGTCAATTGATTATTAATATAATTATTATGATGATTACTCTTCACTAGTAGCTAGTAGTTGTAATTATTAAAAATAGGCATTATTTATTATCGATAAATTTAATGGATAAATAATAATAAAATAAATATTACTAATCATTATAATAACATAACTAATAATTGATTAGTATGCGAGCAATAGTAATTTAAAAAATATATGTAATAATAATTTATAATAATGATTATAGTTTACACGGCTGTTTATAAACATAATAAATTTAATAATGGTTTCTTTATCATTAGTATCGATTACCATTATTATTGTAATTGCTTCTTTAACTATTATTTTGAGTGATAATAATTAACTAATTATTTTGATAACATTAATCAAAAATGGTGACGGCGATCGTGAAATAACAATAGTTGGTGAAGCGGTTATTTGTTAATGGTTATGATGATGAGATATTTGTAAGTTGAATAATTATTATTTAATTATTCATTTGTTATGATAATTCATAAAAATTCATTTGATAACAAGATAGTAATCAATTTTTTGAAATACCTTAATACGTTGTAGTTATTGTCACTATCTATCATCACTACTAATTTTGAGTCTGACAGCAACTAAACGATATAAATTAATGTTCACCCTACTATTATTATCAATATTGTTATTTTTTTTTCATGAACACAAATGCATGTGAAATAAATATACACTTGTTAAAACTACCTGTGCTTTTTTCAACTTGGTGCTGAGCAATTTAACGCTTTTGGTTTTTCATAGTTTCAGGTTTTTCACATGTCAAATATTTTTACCTGAAATGCCACTTCTGACTATCTGAAATACTCCGATTTTTAACACTTCTCCGCTAGCGCGGGGCTTATGCGGGGGAGGGGTGCCCAGCACCCTCCCCGCACCCCCTCCCCTCCCACCCACATCATTTTTCTAAAAAGCACCACCTCATTTTTTCTCTGGATCCGCCACTGCCTACATATTATTGTACAACAGCACTGCTGCTTACAACTTCTTTGTTATAACTAAACACACCATGTTTGTGCCAAACAATGCGTAAACTATCAGCATTTAATTTAAGGAAAATTAATCAATTTTAAACTTGAGATAACAATTTTTTAGATAGTTCAAGGTGAAAACAGCGCGTTTAAAACTTCAGCTGGTAATCATTACTGATGGTCTCCAATTGCCAGTTAATCAAGCATGCTATAAAGTCCACATTGTTTCACTTGTTACAAAATCAATGAAAGCAATCCGTGAGCCTTTTATACAAGCACAAACATAAAATACTTAAACAGCATAATAAGTATAATCATTGATATGTATAAAAGAAATGGAATAAATTTAGACTAGGCTTATGCTTCCGTAAGCATTCAAAAGTAAGTTTTACTTTTGTGGAGTCAAGGTGCAACATGATTTTTATAAGTTGATGCCAAAGACTTGCATTCACTTTCAAGTCTTAGGTTGAGCCACCATTTTTTGAAATAGATCAGACAGGGTTTGAAGGCATAAATGGGGTGATTGAAGAGAGGCAAATTCAACTGCTGAGGTAAATGAACTGGATTACGGAAAGCAGTAGACCAATTACTATTTCAAACAAACTAAAACTATGTGTATAAAGGTAATTTTAAAAATGATGTCCACGCTAGCCATCTGGAAGTCTATTCTTTTTCAATAGACAAATACTAGCCGTTTGATGGAGGTTTTTGGAAGGAAATTCCATTTTATGGAGCTTTCAGGGAGGACAGCAATATTCAGGAGGGGAGAAAATTAGTACTTGAAAATCAGCAGACATGAAAAGTGTGTCAACACCACCAGCTTGCCAACACCTCTCTTCTAACACATCCACTACCATTACTTTCGACATAGCCAGGGTCTCTGCATCCACTCCAACTTCTCCTCTGCCACCGTCACTACCTCTATTACTGCAATATTTACAACTGTACTCTTACCTCTACTACTACATACACAACAGACTTCCGCTTTCATTACCATAGCCAACATCAAAATATCCAACTGAAACCACTCTTCATTTACTAGCCATTTCACATAACTTGCAGACTTTCCGCTCCAATCAATAATTGTACCTACATCTTTTCACCTCCACCAACAGTAATCTAGAATGAACAATGACTCATGAAGGAAATGAAGCAACCAAATGGAGACACGAAACATAACACATAAGTGGGCAAGCCAATACACAAGAGTAGGCATTGGATACAGGCATATAAAACCACTTTGGCCCTGGACCAAATATTTTCATCCATTCTGCCGGACAGTCAAAATATATGGTTATTTGTCCTATACTACTTGATGATTCAATGCAAGAGCAGATTAAGTGCATGTTCCCCCTTATAAAATGGAAACTGGTTAAAAGTTACAAGCTGATTTGTGAGATAAAATTCTCATTCCAGATTGTGCTGAAACCCACTATGACCATTTCCCACAACAAAGTAATTAGTCAATGAGAACTAGGAGCTGCCTAACTGAACATTCTACTAAAATTTCCAGAGAGACCAGTGATTCACTCATCCTTGAATAGTGAGCTATTAATAATAATGCACAAATTGGAACCAACTCAAACTTAACCACATGTTACTTTTTATGCAAGTTCCCGCAGTTGTTGCATTTACTTTCCCCGAATGGAAAAATTAGCTAACAATTCAGCTGCGGGAAATGTTGTTTTAGGTTTCGTTCCTCTCAGTGTGTCACAAACGCAAGTGAACATGCCAAAAATGAAAGTTTACAAACCAGCTACAAAAAGGATTGACAATTAACTATTAATAGAGAAATTTGCGTACAAATTTCTGGTGGCCCAACTTAGATAGTGATGTAGAAAGATACATAAAGAGTTGTCATGGGTGTAAAATTGTTGGTAGACAACAATATCCGGAGCCCATAAGGTCATCACAGCTACCAAATGCACTGTGGGAGTCTCTGGCAGTTGACCACTTTGGTCCATTTAACAATGGGAGAGACCATCTTTTGGTAGTTATTGATTATTATAGCAGGTACTATGAGTGTAGAGCAGTAAAATCAACAAGTGTTTCGACCACTATAGCTGTATTAGATGACATTTTTCAGATACACGGTTTACCTTTGACCCTGAAATCAGATTCAGGTCCGGCAATTGTGTCAAATGAGTTCAAATTGTTCTGCAATGATTTGGGAACTAAACATTCCAGAGGAACTCCATTGTGGCCACAGAACAATGGTCTTGCTGAGTCATGTATGGAGTCATTAAAGGTGTACAAATAGCTGCTGCTACAGGTGCTGACTGGGGAAATCAACTCAAAAGTTACC